>JASDQU010235154.1:40-17116 GCA_032191745.1 Picea mariana | reverse complement strand
GTTTTTAATTGATCCAAAAAAATGAATTATATTTTTTTTGCTAAATATTTAAAACTAGTGTTATTTAACTACAATTATTTTCTATGTATTGAAGTAAAGGTAAAAAATGTGTTAAAATGATATTTTCCACTATATTTAAAAAGTATGAAATCATAAATTAATTAAGGACACATAATTATATGAAAACTGTTAATTTAAAAATAAATAAATAGTGTACAACATTTTTAACATTGGATGAAGCATTAAAATATGATTAAAAACACCATTGAACAAAAAAAAAGATAGAAAAGTTTGAAAATACATGAAAAAACACCGTTGAGAAAAAAACAATTGAAAATAAATGAAAAAACAAGCATTTTAAGAAAAAAATGGAAACCTTATGTATCAAAAAATCATCTAAAAAGGGAGGGGAGGGGAGGGAAGGGGGAGGGGGTGCTACCGGTAGCACCATTTTTAAAAACGGGGTAAAAAACTTGACCCCCAAAAAATGAGAACTCTGTAGAGTTCTCGTTAAGTTGGTAACTATGTTCCACTTGGAAATTGATCACAACAACTCCATTGTTGTTGTACTTGTTGGACTATACTCCTCCTTGGACCGAAAAATTTATCATCTTCACCTTCATGCTTGAAGACCAACTGAAACTAAGCAAGAACTCTTTTCTCCCTTCGTTAACATGTTTGTAGGATCCTAGCTAGTATGTATCTTTTCCGTCTTCAAATGTTCATATTCCAAGATGAATCTTATGAAATGGTATATGAGCTATATATGCTTAGTCTTTGAATGGAAGGCTAAGTTCTTTTCAAGATGAATGACACTCTCACTGTCACAGTACAACCTGCTATTCTCCTGCTTCTTTCCCAATTTCTCCATAAACCTCTGTAACCAAATCAATTCTTTACTAGCCTCTGTAGAAACAACATACTCTGCTTTTGTTGTTGAAAGTGTAACAACCTTTTGTAGTTTTTGAAATCCAACTTATTGTTATTCCACCTATAGTAAAAACATACCCTGTGGTGCTCCTCCTGCTATCTTTATTACCTACCATATATGAATCAACATATCCTTGTAGAATAGTGTCTAAACATCAAAAACATAATGCATGAGTAGAAGTACCTCTCAAATACCCGAGAATCCACTTTACTGCCTCTCAATGTTCTTTACTTGGATTGTTCATATACCTGCTCACAACTCCCACTGTATGTGCAATATCTGGTCTTGTGCAAACCATCACATACATCAAGTTGCCAATTGTTGATGAATAATGGACCCTGGACATGTATTATATGCTTAGTATTTGAATGGAAGGCTAAGTTATTTTCAAGATGAATGACACTCTCACTGTCACAGTACAACCTACTATTCTCTTGCTTCTTTCCCAATTTCTCCATAAACCTCTGTAACCAAATCAATTCTTTACTAGCCTCTGTAGCAATAACATACTCTACTTTTGTTGCTGAAAGTGTAACAACCTTTTGTAGTTTTTGAAATCTAACTTATTGTTATTCCACCTATAGTCAAAACATACCCTGTGGTGCTCCTCCTGTTATCTTTATTACCTTCCATATATGAATCAATATATCCTTGTAGAACAATGTCTGAACCTCCAAAACATAATGCATGAGTAGAAATACCTCTCAAATACCTGAGAATCCACTTTACTGCCTCCCAATGTTTTTTACCTGGATTTTTCATATACCTGCTCACAACTCCCACTGCATGTGCAATATCTAGTCTTGTGCAAACCATCGCATACATCAAGCTACCAACTGTTGATGAATAATGGACCCTGGACATGTATTATATCTCCTCCCGTGTCTTGGAACACATTTCCTTAGTTAATTTGAAATGACTAGCCAAAGGTATACTATCTGGTTTTGCATTTTGCATTCTAAACCTCTCCAACACCTTCTCTATGTATTCACCCTAAGACAATGTCAATTTGTGATTTTTTTGTCTCTTGTTATTTTCATACCAAGAATTTTCTTTGCAGCACCCAAATCCTTCATTGCAAATGAATTAACTAATTTCCTCTTGAGCACATTTATATTCTGCATATTAGACCATGCAATAAGCATGTCATCTACATACAATAGCAAGATAATATAACTTCCATTTTCTAGCCTTTTAAAATAAACACAGTGATCATAATGATATCTACTGTAACCTTGTTCTGTCAAACTTCAAATACCACTGCCTTGGAGCTTTCTTTAGTCCATACAAGCTCTTATTCAACCTGCATACCAAATTCTTCTTTCCTTTTACCTCATACCCATGTGGTTGTTGCATATAAATCTCTTCTTCCAAATCCCCATGGAGAAAAGATGTTTTTACATCTAACCGTTTAAGATGCAAATATTCTACTGACACGAGACTTAAAATAGTCCTAATTGAATTCATCTTAACAACAGGAGAAAACATTTCATCAAAATCTATACCTTTCTTTTGTGCAAACCCCTTTACAACAAGTCTAGCCTTGTACCGATTTTTTCCTCCATCTTTTTCCTTCAACTTGTAAACCCATTTATTTTGCAATGCTCTTTTTAATGCAGGCAACTGAACCAAGTCCCAAGTCTAGTTATTTACAAAAGAATCCATTTCCTCTTTCATGTCTTGCTCTGACTTATTTTTAGTGTCTACATGCATTGCCTCTTCATAACATTCTAGCTCACCAGAATCAGTCAACAATAAATAATACAATGAATGAGAGTATCGTTCAGGGGGTCTACTTAACTTGGTAGATCTTCTAACAACACTTGTAGGAGTTTGAGGTCTTTATTGCTCCTGTTGTTGTACATTTTGATTTTCTCGTACCCTTGGAGTTTCTTTTTCAATGATCTCATCAAGCATTGTGTATTCTGTTTTTTTTTTCCTGTTTCTTTTCCTGCAACTAATCTCTGTACATGACCTTCTCATTGAATATGACATCTCTACTCCTAATGATTTTGTGATTTTCATAATCCCATAAGAGATAACCAAAATCATTAACACCATCCAATAAAGGTACACTTCTTGGATTTTGCCTCAAGCTTTGTTCTATTTTCTTTATCAATATGGACAAATGTTTCACAACCGAAAGTCTTCAAAACATAATAGTTTACCTTTTTACATGTTCATGTCTCCTCTGGAATTCCACCATCCAAAGACCTTGAAGGTCCTATGTTTATTAAGTAAACAACAATATCTACAACATTTTCCCAGAACTATAAGGGAAACCCAACATGCAATATCATACTCCTTGCATGCTCCATGGTTGTCTGTTCATCCTTTCTGACACACCATTTTCTTGTGGTGTTCCTGGAACTTTATTCTCTCTATGAATCCCATGGTATGAACAGTAATCATCAAACTCCTTGCTGCAATAATCACCTTCATTCTCTTATTTGAGACACTTCAACCTTTTTCCTGTCTCATTCTCAACCAAATATTTCCATTTCTTAAAAGTATTGATCCAGGTGGATATCGGTGGCCACCCACCTTTTCCAATTGGCTCAAAACAGTTTTTTGACAATTTTGGCAATTTACTATTTTTAGCAATTTTAACTTCCAGGGCTATTTTGAGAGCCTACATGAATGTTTTTCAAGATAGATATTCTCAATGATAATGGAAGGCATGATTGAGCCCCCAAAATAAATCTCCTCGACGATACCTTTCCAACGGGCTATCATACACCTAAAACGGAGATCATATGCAAAAGTTACGACCCCGAGAAGTTGATGTACTAACTTACCCAAACGGGGCCCACATGACTTTTGACACTTTATCTCCTAGGGTTAGATTTTTGGATGTCTAGGGTTTTTGGCATTCTTGTTTATTATAAAAAAGTCCTTCATAGCCTCATTGTAATCATCTTCTTGTGAATAAGTGCAGTCGTCGCATCTTTTCTCAGAGATAAGACGCCACCATTCTAGCAAGCTTGTTTCCGCTGCATTTTACAGTTTCAACTTATTTCCTTATTGAATAGAAAACTATTTTTACTGTATCTCTATTATTTTGTTTTAAGCACCTGTTAATAATCTGTAGTCATTTCGTTCTGATCATAAAATCTGGATCAAGTATCAAAAACATCAATTTTTTGTCGAATGCAATAAACCCAAGTTTTTCTAGTTGCATCATCAATAAAAGTAACATAATAACACGAGCCGCCAAGAGATGATACATGAGTTGGTCTGGGCATACATCTGTATGCACATTTTCCTTTACCTTTCCAACTCTGAGAAATATGACTCTCTTCTGTTTTCCATAAATACAATGCTCACAGAAATCCAAATCAATTTGTTTAACATCTAGAAAGAAATTCCCTTCTCATTCATGTGCCCAAGCCTATGATGCCACAATGTTGTATCCACTCCTGTAGAATATAAAGAGATAGAAGAGTTGGTATTATCAGTACATAAATACAATGTACCTACCTTCTCTCATTTTTCTATCACCAGTGATCCTTTGGTGACCTTTTATGCCTTATCTGTAAATATGGATATACAACCTTCATTTTCCAACTACCCTATTGAAATTAGATTTTTCCTTAGATATGGAACATGTCTTACTTCTTTCAACAATCATTGGTTTTCATTCTTTTTCTTTATTTGTACCTTTCCCATTCCAATAATTTTGCATGACACATCATCACCCAAATGAACCTGTCTAAAATCACCTTAAACATAATCTAGAAAATGGTTCCTATGGGGTGTGGCATGAAATGAAACACCTGAATCTACTACCCAATACTTAGAAATTTTATCTATATAAATAATCAAAACATCTTTAACACATCACCTATTACATTTGCTTCTTGATTTTTCTCTTGTTTTCCATCTCTTTGTTTGTTCTTTCTTCCCACAATTCCAACACTCTATATTTCCCAGTCTGGATTTGTATCTTCCCTTCCTATCATTCCCACGGTTCCCTGAGCCCTTTCCTCTATCCTTTTGTCTTCCTCTGTTCTCCACAGTCAACGCAATACCTGATGTTTTACCTGTGCTTTTTTGTCGCATTTCCTTGCTAAGTATAACACCAACAAAATCATCAAATTTTAGAGCGTTTGAACCAGAGACAGAGTTACTTACAACCATGACCAAGCCATTCCCGATTTCTGGCAATGAGCACAGGTTTATAAGAGTCTTGATCTCATCATCAAAGTCCACTTTTAAATAACTTAGCTAATTAGTAACCATATTAAATTCACTTAAATGATCTGCAATAGACCCACCTTCTAACATATTCATTTAAATAATCTCTTCAAAAGAAATACCTTATTGAACGTCAAGGGTTTTTCATACAGTTTAGCCAATGCATCCATCAAATCCTTCGTTTTATTTTCTTTTGAAATATTGAAAGCTACCGACACTACAAGGCTCAGTCGTATCATTCCTAATGTCTTTCTGTTGGCGATGGAAGTCACCCCTGGATTGCTAGCAGGAGCAGAGCCCAACGCCCATCAGTTTTTATGTCACGGTTTAATAAATGGGGTGATCAAATGGGTAAAGACTCAAGAAGATAAAACTTTGACTCAGGAGACCGGGCCTGGTATGTATGCAGCAAGGGAGGTCTTGATCCAACTTCTGTCAGTAAATGGATTAAAGGGTGACAGAGGGAAGACTTGTGAGAAGGGTGAGCAAGACTGCCTCGGGTGACAAGCCTTCGGAAGCTTGAGGATGAAAAACTCAGAAGCCAAGATCCTCTTGGTCCGGAGCTTCAAGGAGCTGAAGAGTGACTCAACTGGATCCTCCAATTCTAAGTCGTTCAGCGCTGCGAAAATAACAGGAACCGATTAGAAACATTGTAACTGTTACAGTGATCCAACCTACATCATCCTATAACAGCTACAACTCGACTGGATCCTCCAATTCCGAGCTGTTCTAACACAGTATACAAGAGATGGAAAAAAGGCTGACATCCATAAAGTAAGAAGTCTCAAATGCCTTATACATTAACCAGAGCGACTAGCGCTTCATCAAAACTTTACAATCGGGAGCCTTGCTCAACCATCGATACCTCACAAAATACAAAGACTGAGTCTATATACTCAGGAAAATTCACCTAACAGAGGCATGTTCAGCCATCCAAAGCATGGTGTCCCTTCAGCCGAATTCAGATAGATAATGCCTGTCAGACGCCACCTTAACTGTGCATGACTTCTGAAGGGGGAGGGTAGCTGAGCCATTAAGTGACGGGCTAGCGTGCACAGACTTCTCTGTCTAGTCGAGGACTTTGGCATGGCTTCTCCGGAAAAATGGGTACACATGAACCTCTCGAGTAGACCGCTCGCCAGGCCCTCCATACTTCACACTTAATGACTGAGGAGAGGTTTCAACCACCTCTCCTTGCCTTCATTTACTTCGAGCGAGAAACAATATTGAGATCAGATCCGATGACGCCTGGAGATCGCGATGATCCCTTCTGTAAATGAACTCGACACTTTTGGCCTTCTTTACACAACTCCTTTCTTTCCCCAAGTGACCGCAGGCTGTGACCACGTGCTTATTCCCAAGGCACCTTCGGCGTTCGCGAATGGGAAGGAGCTGATCCTTGCTAATCATAGTTGTGATGGGAGAAACGTCGAGATGGCTCAATTGAGCACCACGCGTCCTTCAAATATGACGGTCCTAAACTCACCCGACGCTGCTGTGGGCCCCAGGTCCTGAATTCTCTTGCTACTTCGCGTATCGGGATATGATGGAGTTGTTTTTTGCGCTTGGAAACCACGATGGGCGAAAAGGCGGGGAGCCTAATCGCGCGCCAGGTGTTCTCTTCAAATGGATGGCTGAGACTGACCCCTGATACTGTGGGCCCAACTTTAAAAGTTCTTTCCCTTTCGCGATTCGCGAGTTCGTGGGTCGAAAACCCTCGACTCCCTTTTCTAAACTCCCGATCCCCGAGATGGCGATATGGGTCGGGCCCCCTTTCTGGTCAGCGCTCTATGCATGTAACCGTCGGCTAGAGCCCAAGTACTAACGCCTCTCACAACTCGCGGCTTCACGAGCTGGAGTATCAAAGTTTGGCATTCTCCCCTCGTGAAGTCCCGAGACGCTATGGTCAGCAAAGGTTGACCCCCTCTGGGCACTTTTCGTAACTCGCAATCTCATGCAATTAAAAGACATAGTCTGCCCTCTGAACTTACGAACCTCGAGTTCGAGAAATAACTACTGCGCTTGTACTGATCGCGATTTACGCCCCTTGAAAACCCTTTTGCGCCATACTTAGCGCGACTCGGTTAGCTGCAACAACCCATCAACCGCTGCTCTGCTCTGTCGATGAATTCTTGCCACAGAAGAATGAAGTGCCTGCTCGCTTGATTTAAGCCCGAAATAGATTTCTTCTGTGAGCTGCGCCCAGTGCTTCTCGCGCCATTTGCAATTATGAATACTCTTGTGCCTTGGACGAAAAATGTTACTAACATTAGGCTCCATGGGGGATAGAGTCATCCCTGTGATGCTCTAAGGACTCATTTTTGCAGTTCCAGTGCCTTGTTGTTGGGCTATGGAGTCATTTACTAAGCTGAAACAATAAAAGTAAAAATGAAGAACAGAAAAGACAATATTTACAAAACACAGGAGCCACGGAAGGCTCAGACAAAACACTTTTTAAGAAAATGCCCATATACTGGGCTGCTGAAAACTTCTTCACCCTCCAAATCCTGTAGCCGATATGTGTTATTCGAGAAAACCTCTGAGATTTTGAAGGGCCCTATCCATAGGGCTTCAAATTTGTCGTGCTTGCCCTTGTCTTGTTTAGGAGCATCCCATTTCAGTACCAGGTCTCCTACCTGGAACTCCTCCTTCTTGGCTTTCTTATCAAAAACCTACTTGATCCTTTGCTGGTGGTCCTGAACTCTGATCATCACCTGCTCTCTGACCTGCTGGACTTCTACCAGTTGGTGAATCCTTTTGACCATGTCATTAGTCTCTTCTTGATAATCCTGGAAGAATTTCGCTACGGGAATGGCCAGCTGAGAAGGGAAGACAACTTCTGCTCTGTATACTAACTGGAAAGGGGAGATGCCTATAGATCTCTTTGTAGTCACCCGATCAGCCCATAGAGCGAGTTTCAGCTTTGAATTCCAAGCCTTTTTGTTGTTCTCCAATAATATTTTGATGATCCTTATGAGACTTTTATTGGAGGATTCTGCTAAACCATTTCCCTGGGGATAGTATGGAGTGGAATGAATCAGCTTGATTCCGAATTGCTCACAAAACTTAACCATCGGTTCAGCCTTGAATGAGGTTGCATTATCTATAACAATCT
The DNA here is from genome assembly GCA_032191745.1 of Picea mariana. Lineage (NCBI taxonomy): Eukaryota > Viridiplantae > Streptophyta > Pinopsida > Pinales > Pinaceae > Picea > Picea mariana. The sequence goes on along the minus strand of JASDQU010235154.1, from coordinate 8,873 downwards.
TTCTTGGGCAACCGAATCTTGTGATGAGCTCTTCCAGGAATCCAATAATTACCTTGTGGGAAGCACTCCTGGTGGGGATAGCTTCAATCCATTTGGTAAAGAAGTCTGTGGCAGTCAGGATCCATCTGTGCTGCCCACTGGAAGCAGGGTGGATTTCTCCAATAAAATCTAGGCCCCATTGTTGGAAGGGTCCCGAAACAACCACAGGCTGTAAAGGCAGAGACTTGAGTTGTTGCTTTCCTGAAAATCTTTGGCATGTAATACAGGCTCTAACTCTTCTATGGACATTAGCAAACAAGGTGGGCCAGTATTATCCAACCCTGAGGATTTTGTGGGCTGTGGCCTTCCAGAAGTGGTGCCCTCCACATAGGCCGCTATGAAATTCAAACATGATCCTGTCGGCCTCTTGTGGATCCATGCATTTTAACAGTACCCCTAGGGGGTCTTTCCAGTATAAGATTTGATCAATAAGACAATATCTGATTGCCTTGAGCTTCAGAGCTCTTGCTTTGTTTCTTGGCAGGCCATCTGGAGGCCGCCACTCCTGCAGGAAGTATATGACATCCTTATACCAAGGACACCGGGCCAATGGGGGCTCCCTTTGAGGGTCTCTTTCAGACAGTCGACCCTGCGGGATTCCTGAGCATTCATTGATGAAACTTATCCCCAAAGATTGGCAATTGGCTTTAGCCAATAACTTTGCTAGGCCCTGAACTTTGATGAATTTGGTAGGCTTTATTTCCAGGCCAAACCTCAGAATCCTGGCTATCCACTTACTCCTTCTCCCGTCTATGTCAGGCTGGATAAGAATGTCTTTAACAGCAGCCGAGGGGACGTAAGCGATGGTTTTTTACTGCATGACATAGATTTTGAATGCCTTGAGAGCCTTTACCAGGGCATAGGTCTGCTTCTCCACAGTGTCATACCCAACTTCGGCATCTCTCAATGCTCGGCTGAAATAGGCGATAGGCTGCTCAAGTCTGACCTTATTTGTCTGTAATAAAACAGCATCCACCGTGTCAGGTGAGGAAAATGAGAAAACAAGGAAATCCTTTGAGTAGTCGGGACTAATAAGCACGGGGGCTTCAGTTAGGGCCTTCTTTATTTGCTCAAAGGAATGTCGTGATTCAGAAGTCCACCTCACTTCATTTCCTTTCCTTAGCATGGTTGTTATAAGTTTTACCTCCTCAGCAAAGTTAGGCACAACCCTCCTCAGGAAATTAATCTTACCAAGGAAGGATTGGACCTCCTTATTAGACCTCGGGATTGATAAGGCTTGTATTGCTTCAACTCTGCTAGGGTCAATCCCAACTCCTTCTGCTGATACTATGTGGCTGAGTAATTTTCCCTCCTGCATGGCGAACAAAGATTTCTTGGGGTTTAATGAAATGCCAAAACTCCTTCATTTCAGGAAAACCTTCCTGAGGTGACAACAGTGTTCTTTATCAGACTTTGAAAACACTGTGATGTCATCCAGATAGACGACCACAAATTTATCCTTTTCACCGACGAAAGCTATGTCCATGGCACGCTGAAACGTTGCCCCTGTGTTCATTAATCCAAACGGCATCTTGGCGTACATGAATGTGCCCCATGGAGTGGTAAATGTCGTCTTTTCCCTGTCCTCAGGCAGGACAGAGACCTGATTGTAGCCAGAGAAACCATCAATCATGGGCATCCTGGAAGCTCATGTTACCCTCTGCAGTATATGTTCCATCTTTGGTAAAGGGTAGTTATCCTTTCGTGAGCTTCTGTTCAGGTTTCTGAAGTCTACACAGAGCTGGATCTCTCCACTCTTTTTCCTTACTGGCACCAAGTTGGCCACCCACTCTGAATACCTCAGCGGTACAATGATCTGAGCTTGAAGCAGCTTCTTCACTTCCCTCTCCATGATAGGCAACAGCATAGGATTGATCTGTCCCAGCTTCTGCCTAAATGGTTTTGCCTCCTCTTTTAATGGGATTTTATGCTCGATGACAGAAGTGTCATATGTTTTGAGGTCTTCGTAGGTCCAGGCAAACACGTCAGCGAATTCCCTCAAAAGTCCAGTGTATTCAGACTTTTGCTCCTCTGTTAGGCTTCTCGGCAATTTGACAAACTTGGGCTCACTCTCGGTCCCAATGTTGCACTGAATAGTATCAGTGTCATCCTCCATGGTCTCCCCTTTTAATGACACATCGTTTCTATCAAAAAGCCTTTCCAGAGGAACCAGTCCTCTTGGAATATGGTTGTTGGGAAGCTGCACAATGTTACGCTCTGCAATCTTATTCAGAAAATTACCCCCATCAAGCTCTTCTTTAGAGATGGAGTCTTGGTCGATATGCATCTCTGAAAACTCTTCGACAGTTTCCAAGAATTTCTTGACCTCGAGATCATCCTCGAAAACCTTCCAATGTTTGACGTTGTCAGGAATGGAGGGCCTGTATTTTACTTCTACATCATATCTGAATTTGGGCGGCAAGGGTATTTTGAAATTACTTGCTGATGTAGCCAAGGAATCTGCCATTGTGTTCTCCTCTCTTGGGATGAAAGAAATGTTAAATGCTAAGAAGAAACTGTCAATTAGGTCCCATACCTCGTTTTTGTAACTTCTGAGTCGAGGGTGCTTAGCCTAATAAGCGTTTCTGATCTGTTGGACCACCAACTCTGCATCACCGAACACTGCTACCATCTGAATTCCCATTTCCCTTGCAGCTCTCAACTCCAGGACGAGAGCTTCATACTCTGCCACATTGTTGGTAGCTTCAAATTATAGCTTGTATGATAGAGATATGGCTTCTCGAGCAAGTGACACAAAAACCACCCCAGCTCCAGCACCTTCCCTAGAAGAGGCTCCATCAAAGAACATTTTCCAGACGGAGGTGATGGAGGGAGGAACTTTACGGGAAATGGTGGGCTGCTTTCTAAGTTAAGAGGGGGCTCGGGAGCATGGGTGAGTTGTAGTAAACTAGAACCTAAATCAGTGTCTAAGACAAAAATGGGATGGTTGGTAGGGTTGGCTTCATCACTGATTATATAGGCCAGGTGGGCTTCCCTGTACAGCCTCCTATGTTCTCCTCCAAACACTGGGATAGTAGCATATGTGAGGTCCATTTGCAAAGTTCCCCCCAGTATTTTTATCCAAGACCTTGATAATAACATACCAAACTTGGGGGTACATCAGCCACTACAATATCCATGACCACACTTTTCATGGGCAACTGAAACAAGGTCACGACCAGGTCTTTGATAACTCCTAGACATTGAACCTTTCTGGAGTCAAAGGAATAGAGTTCATGATAGGCTCGGGTGACTTCTAGCCCTAACTCTTCCATGACAGTTTTGGGCATGATGTTGTGAGAAGCCCCCGAATCCATCAAGCAGTTTTGCAGCACCTTGTCATGTATGTTCAGGGAAGTGTAGAAGGGAGGGGATGAGTCATTTCTGTCTTCTACCATAGGACCTAGGATAACTGCAGGTTTTTCATCTTGCAAATTGATGGAATCTATGGGAAGGCATGAGGTCTCAGACTGTAAAATCTCAGAGAAGCATTTCTTGAACCCTTCATGTTTAATCAATTCGGTCAGGGGCACAGGAATTCTGATTTTTTGAATTTCATGCTCGAAATTAAAAGAAGACGTAAGCTTCGGAATTTCTTTTATTTCGGGAACATGACTCTAGACTATGGGAGAGAGGGGTCAGGTCTTCTTACCTCTGTGACTATCTGCTACTTCATTAGCAGGTTTCTCTGTTCTAGTAGACTGCTCAGGAACGTCAGGCGCTATAGTCTTTTTCTTGGACCTTAGATCATACCTGCCTTGGCTGCCACTAGTCTTGTCTCCCTTGCTCCGTTCATTTAGCTGACTGTCCATGAGAGACTCCTCGTATGCTAATTGAGTGAGATGAGGAAAAGGAGGAGTGTCTCCGAAGCATTGGATTTTAGGATCAAGCTCATCTGTTTCCCCTTCTTCCCCCTCGGCCACAAAATTGTTTTGGAAAGGGGCCTGAATTTTCTGGTCTTCTCTGTCTCTTCCCCTCTCTCTTTGCACATTCGGGGGAGTAAAATTGTTCGGCCTCCTGAAACCTCCTTTGTTTTCGGCGTTCTAAGGGCCCTTGTATGCTTGCCTTCCCTCGACCTTCATTCTCTCCATTTCTGCAGACAGGGACTTCACCATCTTGGTCAGTTCATCCACTTGAGGGTGGGGCACCGATGATCCAGAAGTTGAGGTTTCCGACCTTCCCTTTCTTCTGTCTGCGTCGGCCTTGTTCCTCAGTCTGTCAGCTGCTAACACATTGGATTCCACCTCTATGGCCGCATCTTGCATTTGGGCTAAAGAAGTGGCTCTTCTTTCCCTCAATATAAGACAAAAATCAGGACCAAACACACTAGCATAAGAAATCTTGGCCGAGGCTTCTGAGGGCTTTATTTCGGCAGGGATTTTATTATACATCTTATTAAATCTTTTGGAGAAGTCAGAGACAGACTCTCCTTCCATCCTCTTCAAAGACCCGAACTCTATCATGTAGTACATAAAATCTTTCCTATCATCCCACTGCCTCAGGAAAGCACTATCCAGGGCTTCGATCCCAGCAATAGATCCGAGGGCCAATCCTCTGAACCATTTCCTCGCCTCGCCATCCAGGCTTTGGACGAAGAATCTCATCCAGACATCTTCATTCTCAATGTTGAGGTTGTCTGTGTAACTGTAGAAAGCAACCAGGTTCTCTTCCGTAGTTACATCCCCTTCTCCGGTGAACTTGGGCATGTATTTCAAGTAATCTCCAGCAGGGAGAGGATTCATAGGATGGGGAAGAACTAAGGGAGCATATCTGGCAGTGACTATGGCATCCATTCTATTCAGAGGAGGATTAGCACCAGCCATAGGAATATTAGGTGGAGGAGAACTCAGAGGAGAAGGAGTTCCCGAAGGGGCTACTGGGAATGAGTCCCGAAGTGGAGTGGGAAACAAGAGGGGATTTAAGGAGAAGGCTAACGAGCTCAAGTCAGTAGGTGCTCCTCTTTGCGCAGAAGTGGTAAAACTAGGCATGGGGAAATCTTCTGTGGTCCTGGGTCTACGCCAAGGTACAGCTTCGGAGGAGAGGGGAGTGACAAGGGTTTCTCCCTCCAATCCCAGACCAAGAGGGGAAAACTTAGCAGGAACACTCTCAAAGTTCAGGAAACGGGAAACCTCTGAAGGAGGCCTATTGAGAAACTGAGGAGAAAATGGAGTTCCTACAGAAGGAGATGGCAGATTACCTGGTTCGGCGATGGAATCTTCTTTTTCAGAGTTCTTTCCTTTTCTGAGAACCACCTCCGGATCAGTTTCAGGTGTAGCTAGAGGAAGCTATGGATGAGACTGCGTGTGTCTGCCTCTGAAAGCCACAATTAATAGAGCAGGTTCTCCCCAGCGAAGTCATCACAATGGAGTCGCCAGGTGCACAGTAGCAATCTTCAAAGACTCTGATACTCGATGCAACTTCGGAATCAGAGGTTCAATGTCGTTCAATCCAGAGGAAAATTTTCAACTTCATCCCTGGCAACGACGCCAGAAATGTTGGCGACGGAAGTCATCCCTGGATTGCTAGCAGGAGCAGAGCCCGATGCCCATCAGTTTTTATGTCACAGTTTAATAAATGGGGTGATCAAATGGGTAAAGACTCAAGAAGATAAAACTTTGACTCAGGAGACCAGGCCTAGTATGTATGCAGCAAGGGAGGTCTTGATCCAATTTCTGTCAGTAAATGGATTAAAGGGTGATAGAGGGAAGACTTGTGAGAAGGGTGAGCAAGACTTCCTCGGGCGACAAGCCTTCGGAAGCTTGCGGATGAAAAACTCAGAAGCCAAGATCCTTTTGGTCCGGAGCTTCAAGGAGCTGAAGAGTGACTCAACTGGATCCTCCAATTCTAAGTCGTTCAGCGTTGCGAAAATAACAGGAACCGATTAGAAACAATGTAATTGTTACAATGATCCAACCTACATCATCCTATAACAGCTACAACTCGACTGGATCCTCCAATTCTGAGCTGTTCTAACACAGTATACAAGAGATGGAAAAGAGGCTGACATCCATAAAGTAAGAAGTCTCAAATGCCTTATACATTAACCAGAGCGACTAGCGCTTCATCAAAACTTTACAATCGGGAGCCTTGCTCAACCATTGATACCTCACAAAATACAAAGACTGAGTCTATATACTTAGGAAAATTCACCTAACAGAGGCATGTTCAGCCATCCAAAGCATGGTGTCCCTTCAGCCGAATTCAGACGGATAATCCCTGTCAGACGCCACCTTAATTGTGCATGACTTCTGTAGGGGGAGGGTAGCTGAGCCATTAAGTGTCGGGCTAGCATGCACAGACTTCTCTATCTAGTCGAGGACTTTGGCATGGCTTCTCTGGAAAAATGGGTACACAAAAACCTCTCAAGCAGACCGCTCGCCAGGCCCTCCATACTTCGCACTTAATGACTGGGGAGAGGTTTCAACCACCTCTCCTTGCCTTCATTTACTCCGAGCGAGAAATAATATTGAGATCAGATCCGATGACACATGAAGATCGCGATGATCCCTTCTGTAACTGAACTCAACACTTTTGGCCTTCTTTACACAACTCCTTTCTTTCCCCAAGTGACCGCGGGTTGTGACCACGTGCTTATTCCCAAGGCGCCTTTGGCATTCGCGAATGGGAAGGAGCTGATCCTTGCTAATAATAGTTGCGATGGGAGAAACGTCGAGATGGCTCAATTGAGTGCCACGCGTCCTTCAAATATGACAGTCCTAAACTCACCCGACGCTGCTGTGGGCCCCAGGTCCTGAATGCTCTCGATACTTCGCATATCGAGATATGATGGAGTTGTTTTTTGCGCTTCGAAACCGCGATGGGCGAAAAGGAGGGGAGCCTAATCGCGCGCCAGGTGTCCACTTCAAATGGACGGCTGAGACTGTCCCCTGATACTGTGGGCCCAACTTTAAAAGTTCTTTCCCTTTCGCGATTCGCGAGTTCGTGGGTCGAAGACCCTCGTCTCCCTTTTCTAAACTCTCGATCTCCGAGATGACAATATGGGTCGGGCCCCCTTTCTGTTCAGCGCTCTCTGCATGTAACCATCGGCTAGAGCCCAAGTACTAACGCCTCTCGCAACTCACGGCTTTGCGAGCTGGAGTATCGAACTTTGGCATTCTACCCTCGTGAAGTCCCGAGACGCGATGGTCAGCGAAGGTTGACCCCCTCTGGGCACTTTTTGTAACTCGCAATCTCGCGCAATTAAAAGACATAGTCCGCCCTCCGAACTTACGAACCCTGAGTTTGAGAAATAACTACTGCGCTTGTACTGATCGTGATTTACGACCCTTGAAAACCCTTTTGCACCATACTTAGCGCGACTTGGTTAGCTGCAACAACCCATCAACCGCTGCTCTGCTCTATTGATGAATTCTTGCCACAGAAGAATGAAGTGCCCGCTCACTTGATTTAAGCCCGAAATAGATTTCTTCTGTGAGCTGCACCCAACGCTCCTCGTGCCATTTGCAATCCTGAATACTCTTGTGCTTTGGACGAAAAATGTTACTAACACTTTCTATCAAGAACCTCCCATTCTTCGTCCTTCATAGCTGTCGGTTTCTTTGCTATTCCACCCAATGGTAGGAATAGATCCTTCTGATATAAATAATCTTCCATTTGCATCTTCCATAATTGGTAGTTTTGGCTGTTAATTTTCTCGACCCTAAACTTTCCATTTTCCACCATTTCTCCCACTTGAACTAGGAACCCTCTTTTCCTGCGAGTTACCTTTTGCACTGATACCAATTGCTATAAAAATAGGATTGCAAAGAAATAAAATAAAATAAAATGAAGAAATAAAACACAGAAGATACACAATAAAATAGAGACACAAATATACGCGGTTCACCCAGTGTGGGCTATGTCCACCAAAGAAATTGTTGGGTCCTTCCTTATTATTATCCAACAAAATGAAGGGATGCAACCTACAACACACTCATTTTAAGCTTCTCTTCTTTCTCTCACAGTATCATCTTTCAGAATACAATATTCACGATAATACACAGCCGTAATAAAATTCCCCCATAAAAGAGGGTTGTCTTCTAGGGAAAAAAAAATTAAATAACTTCAATTAAATTACAATATTTTACAATAAAATATTGACTATGAAATTACAATATTTTACAAGGAATTTGTTAAGAACCAAATATCAATATAGCATAGAAAAACCTCAGAATAAGTACTCAACGCCTTGAAAAAGAGAGAAATTCAGATAACAAGCCTCTTCGAGGGGGCAACCTCCTTATGCCCACATAAATGTACAATTACAAGATGATTCAAAATGAAAATGTCTCCTTGGTATATATAGGAGACTAGGAGGTATAATTACAACTAATGGACTAAAGCCGACATAAATAAAATAACATTACTAATACAATATGCCCCAATTAAGGGGTAATGAGCCACTATTTAGGGCTTAACATGCCCCTCCCCTTGAGACAAGTGTTGTCCGCAACACTTGAGTAACTCTGGATGCTTCTGTATAAAAGACTCATCTTCCCAAGTGGAATCTTCAACCGGTAGTTTCCTCCATTTAATGAGATACTCTAAAATGGATCTATTCCTCAGCTGGCGAATTCTTGTGTCAGTGATGGCTTCAGGCTCCAATATGATTTTTCCTTTCTCGTCAAGTTCTGGCAATATAGTTTGAACTGGGATCTTGTCACCTATAACCTTGTTTAAGCATGAAACATGGAAAACTAGGTGTACTCGTGAAGATGCAGGCAACTCCAATTTCTATGCCATAGTACCAATCTTTTGCAACACCTTATAAGGGCCATAGTACTTTGGTGATAAT
>JASDQU010235153.1:0-17116 GCA_032191745.1 Picea mariana | reverse complement strand
AGCTGGGACAACACAACAGATAGAGTGGTACTTGGGCCGGAGTTGCTCAAGGACATGGAAAACTAGGTGGTTAAGATCAAGAAGAATTTAAAGGCAACTCAGGATATAAAGAAAGTTTATGTAGACAAGAACATGATAGCTAGAGAATTTAAAGTAGGGGAAAGAAAAGTAAAAACTGCTCTGGAATCAAGTTATAGAGATGGTAAAAGTTGAGTGGACCTTATATGGTCCTAGATATGATGTCTGGGAGCATGAATATGCCATGCAGGTAGATTACCCACAGATTTTTGAATAATTTTGAGATTTTGATCTCCATTTTGTATACGCACTGAGAACAGTGCCAAAATAAGGGGGAGGGGATGTAACACCCTAGGTTTTGAAACCCCATTTTAAATAATGTATTTTTACAATGCTAAGAGGACAGGGTGCCCAAACAATTATTAAAAGGCTAGTATGCCCAAGAAATGTAATGTTTTCTATTATTAATAATAATAAATACATGGTTGGCTTCTAGACGGATAAGGACTAGAGTTATAGGGGGCTATGATTCCACAAGAGACTTGAGGGGCTAAGTGTTTATTCCTATGTTAATTACCCTTTTTGTCTAAGGGATGGGATCAATTACGTGAGCTTCTTGGGGAAGGCTAGGAGGTTCTTGATTCCCCGTGAAGTTACTTAAACTTGCCTCTGGTTTGATGGGGGGGTTGGACTGATGGCTTGTTTGCTGATTTTCCTGTTCGTTCATTCATTTCCCTCACGCACTTTCATGAACTCTCTCACCCATTCATTGAGCCATCCTCATCCACATATTGTCTTAGGAAGAGGGAACCAAACTGCTGAAGATTATCCATGAGATAGTTGGTTGTAATGGTAATTGGTGCAATCCAGCCATGACTTGGGGCCTGCATGTCTGAGATGTGTTGGCATGTGCCCTATTTTTATCACAACTGCGAGTGTTGAGAGTTCCAACATTGATATTTTGGACCAGTTGTGCTGGAGACCCTGGAAAAGGAGAAGGAATGCCTGAGGGACTACGTGGAAGAGAAGGGTGGAGGTTCATTCTCTTGGGTGGTACAGGATGGGTAGAAGAGAGCTGGGTACTTGGATTATTGTGGGTGCTGGGAAACCTATGAGATATTGAGAGCTGACTGGTTTGGGAACCCAAGTACACTTTGGAACTATCCTTGTGGATTCATAGCCCTGGCTTGGGGCTAAAACTGATGTTGAGATTTGGAGTAGGGGTGTCAATGGTTGGGTGGAACGTCCTTGGTTTGCAATCAGTTGATGTTGCCTTTTTATAAATATAAGTACTCTCTGCTGTGATATTGTTATCTATGTATGAATGTAATCTGCTGTGTATATTTAATTATCATTTATTTGAATCTTTATACCATGCATGATTGTTGACTATTGTTGTGCATGTCGTTAAAGTCTTTTCTTTTATGCATCCTTAAATTTTAAAAAGGTATCAGTAAGAAAAAGAAGTCCAAGGGCGCGCTTGAAGGTACCATGCCCCAACCTATGGTTGGTTGGGTATGTTACATGCGTCTACCTTTGGGAGCCAAAATTGAAATAATGGAGTCGCTAGGTGCGATCTGTAGTCTTCGGTTTACTGGTCACTGTGCGCCTCAGAATTAATATTTTCTGTCTCATACAACCTAGGGAAAAGTATTCAATCCATTCCCTGACAAAGATGTCGAGAATGTTAGCACTGAAAGTCACACTTTGACTACTAAAGTGTAAGCTCAACACCCATAAATAGGTTAAATATATTTTTTTATGATACTGTAGCGAATGGATGTAAACTTAGGAAAATAGTGTAAACCACATCTTACTTCACATAATTTTTCACCAAAAAATAACGCTCTGAATAAATTTGATCAAGGTTTTATAAAAAGGATGAGTAGGTGGAAGAATTAATAAGAATAAAGTGAAATTCCTATCATCTACATTAGGAATTATGACAGACATACAAAGCATAACTCTTTGAAAAAAGAAATTCTTATAATCAAAGAGATGAATTTTGATATATCTATAAACAATATTAGAACAGATCCTCTATTGCAACAAGTTATAAATCAGTCAAATGAATCTTTCACTAGAATGTGATTAGAATTAGAAGACAAAATGACAATAGGAAAAATAATTGATTTTCATTATCCAGAGAATCTTAAGTCTAATACATAAAAATAGAAGGTCTTTCTGTAATACACACAGTATAAAAAATGAGTCCTCTCCTAGATCATTCAAACCCTCTATCAGACTTACAATAGTGTTTTTATAACCTAGACTGTCAGTGAAAACACTATAATTTGAATAAAAACCTTAACATAGGATCCATGTGCCCTCAAAGTGGCATGGAAATAGGTGGATAACATAAAACAACAAGATGCTAAAATTTAGGCTAATGTTGGCAATGTCTTCAACATCTTCTTTATGGCTGATAAAGTGTCCCTTTGAGCACTTCTCCCTTTAGAAGGTGGCCTCCCAAATCATAAATGATCATCATAAAAATCTCTTGCATCGATATCTGACATCTCGAAACTGTTCCTTTATTCAAAACTCAAAAACCTGAGTTCCCAGCACCAATTTGCAGTGACTACTTGTATAAGCTAGTTCCCGACGTCAGGCACTGTGAACTTTCCTGTAGTAGCTTATTTACTTTGATAACGCCTTAAAGTGTTCCAAAAATATATCCAATTCCAAAAATGACTGTGATAACTTATGACCATGGTATATGACTTAGAAGATAACACCCCAGTAGATAAACATGATTTATCAAGCATGACCATCCTTAAAATTGCAAAATACAAAAACAAGAAACTGTCAAAAAATTATATGGTTTAAGGGATTCAACTTCTTTATTTTCTAAATATGGAGCTCCTCCTTGTAGAAACTTTATCCAACATATCTATATTTCTCTTAACTAAATACTCTTTGAAAGGATGAAGTTTTTTCTTTAGTTCTCTGATTTTTTCTTAGTGATCTTTGTTCTGTCTGTAGAGGTTTCTGAGCTACCCATGGAGGGGATGATACCTTTTGGCTATAAATATGGATTTTTCATTAGTTTCATGATACATTTCCATGAGTCCTTTAAGTTTCCTATTTAAAACCAACTCCTCCTTCTTAATTTCAACCACTTCAACCCTTGGCTCTTTAAGATTTGTTGTTTTTGGAGCCTCTTAAAAGTGAGATTACTCTCTTCTTGAGGAGCAATGATGTAAGTAGTTTCAAAAGGATTTCCAAAAAATATACATTTACCTTTCTTATGGGATAAAACTCTTACTGCATCATTCTTCATAGGTATTTCTATCTTGGTTGCTGCTCTAGTAAGAGGCCTCCTAGATTTGACCTTGTCAGCTACACTGGGTGAAGAAAGAAACAACTTTATGCCTCTCAGGCATGTATATTTTCTTGAAGAAACCTTTATTGGAATGGGATCTAGCACGGGTGAATATTCCCTCTATGATGATTTTTAAGTTCCTCCTCCTTCATATCCCTTTTGGATCTATCATCTTTAGCAGTCATGGTACTCTTTCTCTTCTTGTTCACCTCTGAATACATAATATTCTCATCATGACTAAGGATTTGAAGCTTGGATTGTGGAGTGGGGGAAACATGTGGATGAAACTGTGAAGAAGTGATGAATGTTTCCCAATATATGTTTGTATTTCTCAATTCTTCCATCACTAGCATTTTGATAAGAGATGAGTGGAAAACACTAGGGTCCACTTTCTTGGATTTGGCCTGAACTTTGTCAACAATCTTTCCAATACTCTTGAGAAAATAAAAAGGGAGGTTTATAATTTCTTTTCCTATGAAGTGTAACATAAATTTGATATGGTATTGGTATACCATGTTAAATCTTCCCTCATAGGTGAAATAGGTCTGAATCACCTTCAACATTTTATCAAAAACTTCAAGCATATGATTTCTGGGTACCCCTATGGACAGATTGTCTTCTTGGTATTATGGCTTGCAGAAATCCTTGGAGAAAGAGGCATTTAGTTTCATAGCCTTGAACCACTTTTCTCCAGTGCTAGGTATCCCTGTTGCAGTAGATATGGACAATTATGAAACTTCAAACTTCAATATTCCAACCTTGGTTCTGGTCCCATTGAAATTTAATACAAATTCCCTAACCACCTCCAAGTGCCCCCTTTGCATTCTTTCACAAAAATTAATACAACCTACCCTCTAGAAAGCCTCTCTGATCGTAGGGCTATGTCCTCAATATTTCACCTCCCTTATGATTCTTCTTTTGATATGGATTGTTCATGACTATTGTTGAGGAATGTTTTCTATGATTTGTAATAATAGGTATATGTATGAAAACAAGGATATAAGATACTAGGGTTTTGATGGTGAAATGTTTTCAATAAGTTGATCTTGTAGAACATTATACAACACACTTCATGCACATTCATGGATGAGAGAGTGCAGTATTTAATTTACCGATATAAATATAGGCAACTAGAATTTACAATAAGAGGAAGACACCATTCAATTCTCTACATGAAACAAGGATTTTATGACAATACAAGTATCCTTTAGCAGCATGAACAATGCATGTAATCTAATCTGACAATTGATCAACCAAAAACCCAAGCTGAAAAGGGTGTAGAGTCACTCCTTTGAATTTGATCTTGTCAAGTATGTAGAGGAAGGAGTTCAACAAAAACTGGAACTTGAGGTTCACAATGATGAATTTGCAGCAACAAGTTCGCATCGCCAGAAATGAGAATTTGTAGCACCAGAAAAGGGGGTTTGCGGCGTTGGGAAATACCAAAGGAGAAAATGAATTCTAAGCAGTGAGAAGGATGGACAAGGTGTTAAATATGATGAGGTTTGATATGCAGGGTTCATATCATGAAGGAAATGGATGTGAAAGAAGTCAACACAAAATAATAGAGTTCGTAGTGCCGATGGGTAAAACTAGCAAAACACCTCTCCTTCAGCCTTTAGACATTGTATAAATATTCATGGAGTACCTAATGGGATTGTGTTTTTTTTTGATGTGGTTAAATTTGAACAAGAATTTCTTCAATTATCTCAACATCCAACTCCCCTCTTCAAAAATTTCACAGCACTGAGTTCACAATGCCTATATGTAGCACCTGGTTTGCAACGCTGAGCTCAAATATAATTTTCACACTTGGATAAAATAGTTAGTGTTAGCACTAGAAAACACCTCTATATTGCGGCAGAGGTATGCCCAGTACCCATCAGTTTTATGTCACAATGAATCAATTTAAGGGTGGTCTAATCGACACAGTCTTGGGATTACATTGCTTTAACTCAGAAAAACTGGGTTGGCATGCATAATCATATGAGGTCTTGATCTAAATTCAGTTAGTAAGTTGTAGTATAGTGATGAGTAGGGGGGAGAACAGGTGAGGAAATGCATATTTTTGTTGTGGACATTGGGTCTTCCAGCAGCCTAAGGGGGAAAATCTTTGAATACAAGATCTCCTTGAACTCAAAACTTCAGGAAACTAAAAACATCATAAAAGTATTGCAATCAAACATACAATACAATACAGTCACAACAAATCGACTGGATCACCCATGCCCGAGTCTTCAATATTAGAAGCAAAAGACATGATAGGAAAGTTCAATTTTATTAAACAATAAGTCTCAAAAGGCAACTCATAACCAAAGAACCAAAGGCTTCATTAAAAATTTACAATATGGGAGCTTAGATCAACCATTGACCATTACAAAATATAAAAACTAAGTATATATACTCAAAGAAACTTGCTTCCTACAGAAGAGCACTCTAGTCACTACATTCAAGGCTTGGCATCTTCATTCTCCTCTATCAGATTGCACTTGCATTCTCTTGTCAGACGCAAGATCAGATCAGTATGGGCTTCACAAGAAAATCAATGGCAGGGGAACTTTCAGCTAACTATTTGCCCTTCACGACCAGTTTTTCATTGATTTCCATTTAAGTGGTAAAATGAGGTTTCAACCATCTCCCCCATTTTTATTAACTACTTTCATTGAGATCAGGGAAAGGCCTGACACCCATGAATGTTCCAAGTGAGCTCACGGCTCCTTCGATTCAATTATGGCACCTCAAGGTCATGCAGATATTTCACTGTGCCCAACTTGGACACTTTCATATTTTGTGCAACTCCTTTTCATTGCCCCATGTGACCTTGGGCCACGACCCCGTTCTTATCCCATATGAAATTTTGGCATTTCGCATTTCAGGAGTTTTCACTCCCCTTGATTTCAAAAATCTCGATGCTTGTTCCTACGAAATGGCCCATCTAGATCAATGGTCAGATCTGCCTCGAATCTAATGGCCATGATCATCTCCTCAAACAAATTCGGTCGCTCATCGCTCAATTAGGTACTTACCTCTCTTAGGCCCCACTTTACATATGACCCCGGGATGTGATCATGGGCTTAACTCTTAGGCGCATCGCAATTTCATGTTTTGCGAGTTCACGTTGAGATCCATGCTCAAACCTCCCAGGTCACGAAATTGTGATCCCTTGGATCATATGACACACGTCCCTCTAAAACGGACGGCCCAGATTATTTTTTGTCTTCGCGTCTCATGATTCCTCATGGATTTTCCCTTTGAACGCTCCATTCTGTGAGTCAACGAAATGTTGATCCTGCACCATGCGTCCCTTCCGATACCAATGGATTGGTCGGCCTCACAATTTCAGACCTATGTCTGATGCTAGACTTGGTGCAAATGTATGATCCCAATCACTCGATGGTCGTCAGTCCTCTCCGTCTGATGAATCTCAGTCATTGAAAGATGATCTTGCTCGCTCGCTTGATTAGAGTTTATATCAGATTGCTTTAAATGTTGCGCTTGGTGTTCATATCTGTGGCATGTATAGTTTACCTAAATGACTGGTTGAGGGCTCGGGAGAACAAATATTAGGGACAAAGGTAAAGGAAGGAGTGATCGATCTTAGAGAAAAATAAAATATTAGGGCCGAAATTTCTTAGGCAGCCAACAATGAAAAATAGATCCATCAAATAGGTGGAAACAAACAATAGAAAAACTACAAGTCGAGAGGAAAAACTTATGATCGGGTCTGCAAAAGAGGAGAAACGGGCAAAGTTACAAACCTAGGTAGAAACCACATACTCACAAGACCTTGACAAGTTTATGTGATAACATTTGGCTCCATAGGGGATGGCATGCTCCTTGCGAGATTCCAAGAACAAGTAGTTCTAGTGCCTTAACGTTGGGCTATGGAGTCTCCTATTAAAAACAAAATAAACATAAAACAGGAACAATATTTACAATGGTAGGAAGCTAACTATGGTCTTAAACAAAAAACATTTTCAGGAAGTGCCCATTTATAGGGCCACTAAAAATTGCGTTACCCTTCAAATTCTGCAACCTGTATGTATTATTTGAAAGTGTCTCATAAATTTTGAAGGGTCCAATCCAAAGATCTTCAAATTTACCATGCTTTCCCTTGTCCTATCTGGGTGCATCCCATTTGAGTACTAGATCCCCTAGCTAAAAATATTTTTCTTTGCTCTTCTTGTCAAATGACCGCTTGATCTTCTGTTGATGGTCATGTGCCATGTCCATCACTTTCTCTCTAGTCTGCTGCACTTCTACCAGTTGATGTATCCTTTTGATCATGTCATCAAGTTCTCCTTGGCAGTCTTGAAATAATTTCTCCATGGGTAGGGTAAGCTGAGGAGGAAAGACTGCTTCAGTTCCATATACAAGATGGAAAGAAGAGAGACCCAACAACCTCTTTGTTGTCACTCTATCATCCCACAGAGAAAATTTGAACTTTGAATCCCATGTTTTCTTGTTGTCCTCTAACATTCTTTTGATAATATTTACAAGGATCTTGTTAGAGGGTTGTTCCATTCCATTCCCTTGAGGTTAGTAGGGAGTTGAGTGAACCAATGAAATTCTAGACTTCTCACAAAACTAGATTAATGGCTCAAACTTGAAGGATGCGGCATTATCAGTGACAATCCTTTTCAGACAACCAAACCTTGCTATAATATCTTCCAGAAAAAGGATCATTACTTTCTGAGAAGCACTCCTTGTGGGGATAAATTCTATCCATTTGGTGAAGTAATCAGTGGCAGTCAAGATCCATCTATGCTGACCACTCGAAGGAGGGTGAATATCCCTAATAAATTCTAGGAGCCACTGCTGAAAGGGTCATGTAGCTTCCACAGGTTTCAACGACAGAAACTTGAGTTGCTGCTTCCCAGAGAATTTATAGCATTTGATGCAAGCCTTGATTTTCACACAAACATTGGTGAATAGAGTAGGCCATAAGTACCCATCCCTGAGAATTTTATAGTTCTTGGTTCTCAAGAAATGATGTTCTCCACACAGGTTGTTATGAAAATCAAACATAATCTTTTGGGCCTCCTGTGGGTCTAGACATCTCAGAAGCACTCCTAGAGGGTATTTTCAATACAATACCTAGTCAATAGGGAAATATCTAATTTCTTTGTGCTTTAAATCTTTTTCCTTACTTTTTCCCATACCATCTGGAGGTCACAACTCCTGTAGAAAAAATATAATGTCTTTGTACTAGGCCTATTCTGCCAATTGAGGGTTGTCTTGAGAAATTTTATCAGATAACTCACCCTGTTGATTTTCTGAGCAAGTGTTGATGAATTTAAACCCCAAAGCTTTGTAATTGGATTAAGCCAACAACTTGGCTAAACCTTGGCCTTTAACTAGTTTGGTGGGTTTTATTTTCAGATCAAATTCAAGGATTTTGGCAATCCACTTGCTCCTTCTCCCGTCTATGTCAGGCTGAAAGAGAATTTCCTTCACAGATGTTGAAGGAACATATGCAATGATTTTTGAATGAAGAACATAGACTCTGAAATATTTAATATCTTTCACCAAGGTATAGGCCTACTTCTCCATGATGTCATATCTAACCTCCACGTCTCTTAGTGCTTTGTTGAAAAAGGAAATAGGTTGCTCCAGCCCTACATCATTCTTTTGTAGTAAAACAACGAACACTGTATCAAATGAAGCAAAGGAAAAAATCAGAAAATCCTTGGAATAATTAGGACTGACTAGCACAAGTGCTTTAGTCAGTGCCTTTTTTATTTGATTGAAGGATTCTTTAGATTCGACATTCCATTTTACTCCATTCCCCTTGCTGAGCATGGATGGGATATGCTTCACCGATTCGACAAAATTTGCAACAAACCTTCTGAGAAAATTGATTTTGCCTAGGAAGGACTAAACCTCCTTCTTGGATATGGGAAGCAATAAGGTTTGAATAGCTTCCAACCTTCTTGAATCAATCCTGACCCCCTCAGTTGATATGATGTGTCCCAAAAATTTTCCTTCCTGCATGGAAAATAAAGACTTCTTGGGATTTTGGGAGAGACCAAACCTTCTTCATTTTGAGAAGACCTTTCTCAGATGTTAATAATGTTCTTTATCATATTTGGAGAAGACTGTTATTTCATCTAGATAAATGACCACAAATTTGTCTCTTTCTGCAATGAAGGCGATGTCCATGGCTTGTTGGAAGGTTGCTCCTACATTCATCAATCCAAAGGGCATTTTTTCATACATGAATGTGCCCCAAGGAGTGGTGAAGGTTGTCTTTTCTCTATCTTCAGGCAGGACAGAGATCTAATTGTAGCCAACAAATCCATCAATCATGGACATCCTGGATGTGCCTGTCACACTCTGCAACATGTGTTCCATCTTTGGAAAAGGGTAGTTGTCCTTCTTGGAGCTTCTATTCAGATTCCTGAAATCAACACAGAGTCTGATTTCTCCACTCTTTTTCCTCAATAGGACCAAGTTGGCCACCCATCCAGAGTATCTCAGAGGGACAATGATTTGGGAATCTGACATCTTCTTTACCTCCCTTTCCATAATAGACAACAACATATGATTTATCATTCTTAATTTATACCTAAATTGTTTGGCCTCCTCTTTCAATGGGATCTTATGCTCAATGACGGTTGTGTTGTATGTTCTAAGGTATTCATAGGTCCAAGAAAACACATCAGCAAATTCCTTTAATAGATCAATATACTTGACTCTCTACTCCCTTGATAGGTTGCTTGACAACTTGATGAACTTTGGATCCTCCTTTGTACCAATATTGCATTCAACTACATCAACATCCTTAGTTGGGCCTTTAAACTTTATTGCCAAATTGTTCCCATTGAACAATATTTATAATGGATCTAGTACTTTGGGAATGTGGTTGCTAGGAAGCTGAAAAATATGGTGATTAGCAATTTTATTTAGAAATATATCAGCGTGAGGTTCACCCCCGGAATCATGATCCTGATCAATGTGTAATGCAAAGAACTCATCAACAGAATCAAGAAATCTTCTGATCTCAAGATCATCCTTGAACACTTTCCAATACTTGATATTGTTAGGTATAGAGGGCCTATATCTTAACTCAACATCATACCTGATTTTAGGTGGCAGAGGGACTCTGAAATCGCTTGTCGATATAGCCAAATCATCAACCATGGCGTTCTCTTCTCTTGGAATAAATGAAATTTTGAAAGCAGAGAAAAAAATGTCAACGAGATCCCACACTTCATTTCTATATGATATCAGTCGAGGGTGTTTGTCCTGATAAATATTTATGATCTGCTGGACAATCAACTCAGCATCCCCAAAAATTGATATCTCTTCAATTCCCATGTCTTTTGCAGCCCTCAAACCCAAAATAAGAGCCTCATATTCTGCCACATTATTGGTAACTTCAAATTCTAACTTGAATGATAGAGATACAACTTTTTGAAGAGGGGAAACAAGGACCACTCTAGCTCCAATGCCTTCTCTAGAAGAGGCTCTGTCAAGCAACATTTTACACACAGAGGTAATTAGAGGAGAATTTTTACAGAGGGTAAGGGACTGCTTTCTAATTTCAAGAGGGGCTTCAAGAGCATCAACGAGTTGTAACAAGATGGATCCCAAATCAACATCAAGGGAAAAAATAGGATGATTGGTGGGTTCTGCTTCATCACTAATGATATAGGCTAACTGAGCTTCTCTATACAGTCTTCAATCCCCCCCCCCAAATAAAGGAATTGTAGCATATGTGAGGTCCATCTACAATGTTCCTCCAATCATTTTTATCCAAGATCTTGACAATAACATGTCGAACTTGGGGGGTGTTGGAGCTTCCTTTCTCAACTGGTTTAAATGTAATTCTTAAAATCAAAGGTTGGCCTTTAAGTTGTCTTTTACTTCATGACCTTTACCCACTGAAAATCTCAGTAGTCTTGATATATGAAGTGGCAATGGTCATTGTACTCCTAAGCCATTGTCATTTAACTTTCAAACAATATTTTTCTCTTTTATATACCTCAGGATATCACGTTTGAGGATTTACAAGTCACACGGTTTCCAAGCCCCGATGCGCGAAGTCACGAAAAAACCTAGAAAGCTTACACAGGTTAGTGCTGAGAGTAAAGTCCTTAAACCTTAGTTAAGTGCTATCAGGATTTTGCGTCTCGACGATCGCTCTCCCCAAAAGTCTTATCGTCATAACTTCGATAAGCGAAGTTGTGAGATAGTTTCAAAAGTCACTCGGCTTAGTGTTAGGGATAAGTCATTTTAAACCATAGTTAAACTATGTTGGGATTTCGCGACTCGACATTCACTCTTCCAAGAAAATATACCTTCATAGCCCTGAGTCACGAAATCACGATATTAATTAAACACTGATTAATTAAACACTTAATCCGGATCACGTTTTTGCTTAACTAGATCGCGTCATCGCAATCTCAGGTTTTAGGGGCTCGAAGGATAGGCGTGAAATCTCTCGATATGGCGAACACCAAAAAGGGTGATTAAAGTTTAAAGAAACCCTAATTAAAGAAGCTAAGCCAGATTAATTAGTGCATTAATACAAATAGTAACACGCACTGTCTATAGGTTAAATTTAAATGTTTTTTGCGCTAACTTGTATCACGACCTGTCAAAATTTATGGCATTTATTTGAAATGAGGTGAAGTGATAGGTAAAGATATTGTTTTTATTGCTAAATCTTTCTATAAAAATGATTTGACCATTCTGTTCATAAGGACACCAGGGTTTTAAATGGTCAAGATATAGAGTTCTTTCTCTCATTGTTTCAAATTTCATTTCTATCTTGCGCAAAGAAGATTTTCTCACCAGGCTAATTTCTGTATGTATACACATTTTTACTACAAGAGAGCTAATTCAGAGTCCTCTATCATGGCTCCATGAAAAGCGTCCAAGGTGATTGTTGAGAATTCAGGGCAAGGCTCAGATACGTATTGATTCTGTTAGAACCTGGTCATACGTCTTCGAGGTTCTTCAGTCCGAATTGGTGAACTGTTTAGATGATTCCAGTGATAATGAGAAGGATGATTTGGCCACCAAATACAAAATCGTCGTTCAAGCATAGATGCATAAGATAGAGGCTAGGCCACGACTCCTTCCCTATTATGACATGATCCGATGGGCACT
Organism: Picea mariana; assembly: GCA_032191745.1. NCBI lineage: Eukaryota > Viridiplantae > Streptophyta > Pinopsida > Pinales > Pinaceae > Picea > Picea mariana. The sequence continues at coordinate 4,656 of JASDQU010235153.1, read as the reverse complement.
AGATCATGTGGATATCCTGACCAGAACTATTATAAGTGAGAAGAAGGTGACCATTGGGACCTTTAGAACAGAACATTTGCAGGCGATGTACCAATTGTCACCCACACCAAAATTCTCACACAATACCGAGTTTCTAGAAGGTTTTAAGCAGAAAGAATGTGAACAATACGACATAAAATTGTCTGATCTGATCAAGGATTGGGTCTCGCACCCCGCAAAGTTCAGGGTGGATGGTAACGGAGTTTATTCAATCTCTTCCTTGGAACCGCAATTCAAATATATAGCAATTATGACCTGTAGGTTGTATGGGAAGGAGGACACCACACATTGTTTTCTCCCGTGGGTGCCTCTAATTCATACAGTCACTGAAGGTTGTTCCTTCGACTAGGACAAATTGTTTTCAGACAGTTTAACCAGCCAAATTACCTAATATCGGATGTAGAGGGCGAATGGAAAGGTCACTTCATTTTTTATGTCCGCCTACATCATGGATGTTGTTTGTTTCATGACACCTTTCCCTCTAATGAGTTGGAGCTGGAATCCATCTGAGGCTGAGCCTATCCATGTCTACCACTCAAAACTTTGGGAAGATAAAGCCACATAATTCATATACGAAATTTTCAATTGGGTAATGGTACCAATGCATGTCTCCATCTTCGACAACCCACTGCTCAGGATTTTAGATAGCATCACCACCAACTTGAGCACTGTAGCTGATTGGTATGTAGAGGCAGACTTTTCATACATCAGGGTTTTGGCACCTCTGTTCCCCCCTATGCTCTACCATTATTCATACCGGATAGTCTGGTTTCTTGCGAAATCGCTAGGAAAACTATGATTGGTGGCATAAGCAAAGAGCTTAAAGGATATTCAAAGAAGGTATGGCCACCCTTCCCCATTCATTTGAATACATATTCTTTATTAGATTTCGAACACGCAAAATCCGAGGCAACAAATTTGGAGAATATTAAATTAGTCCACATTGAGTTCAAGAAGCATGACCCACACAGGATCGTGGGTAATCACATGGCGAGTTATGGCCTTAAAAGGTATGAACATAAGAATTCACCTCATGATGACATCTTCCAAGGGGGGAGATCCTATGCCGAGGTCCTAAGTCAGATTCAAACCCCGTCGCCCAAAGAGATGGTTGATTTCTTCAAATTTCAGGAACACCGATGGAGCTGGCTTCCCCCAGTCTTATAGGGTAAGAACCCGCTGACTCTAGATGTACAACAAATAGAAGCCAAGGGCTCCAAATATTTAGGACCTGACCAAGAGGAACACCAGGAAAAGAAGAAGCAAATTGGGGGCCCGAAGTAGGAAGATGAGATCCCCAACCCTCCAAGCAAGCCAGACTCGGTTGTTAACCCAGGGAAATCATCCAAGCAGATCAACAACCCCATCATTTTTGCTACTCCTCTATAGTCCACAAAAGGGAAGAACTAACACCCATAACTATGGAAGAGTTGCCTCTGAACGAATTTTTCTTTGATAAGAAGAGAAAGGTCATTGTGAAACAAGAAATTTACCAAGAAGTAGGCACGGTAGCCAAGAAATTTAAAATCTTTACTGATGGGAGAGCCATGAAAAAAGAGGAATTTGCAACTCAAATAGTAGGGATGTTGGGGGATTTTTATATAGCCAACCAATATTTTATCGAGTCCCTAAAAGAACAGCTGAAGCAGAAAAACCGCTTGATCAAAACTTTGGAGGCTAAGATGGCTACAATAGAGGCATCTGCTAGAGATTAGGTGAACACACGTATAGAGCAAGCCAGAGCAACTGATCAAAAGGAAATCGAACGGCTCAAATCTGATCTTGAACAAACATAGTAGGCGGCGCAGACCAACCAATCATAGATAAGCCAACAAGAGGAATTGATAGGGCAATTACAGGACAAATTAAATTTCACCAAAAGCCAGGGGAAAGATATCAGGATATTCCAATCCCAATCCATAGAAGTCTGAAAAAGAGTGTCAGCAGCCCAACAAGATTTACTTGCTAAAGTAGAGACCATTCAAAACCTCTTCCAAATCATTGATCAAGTGCTGGAAGACATCTCCTTGAGAGAAAGAGAAGCTGGGGCAGCTCGGGTCATTTTCCAAGAGGCTGTTATAGCCACAACGAAAAAGGAAATGGGTAGTAGTTCCAAGCTCTCCATCCCAGAGTAGACCAGAGGTAACATCTTACTGAAGGCATGGGAACGAAATATAGAGAGAGAGTAGAGAGCGAGCTAAAGAGGTAAGAAACCTTTGTGAAGAAACTCTTGGGGTGATAGATGAAGGTTTGTTGGGTCTTGATAGTGAAAGCAACACCAGAACACTAGGCTAGGTGGATATAGCCAAGCACCTGCTCAACATCAAGGAGAATGAGGAAAGAGGGCAGGCTGAAATAACACAGGTAACCCAGACAAATATAGTCCAAGTGGATAAGTGGCTAATAAATCCAAGTGTACTATTATGTTCTATCACCACTGAAGACCGACAAGTAGGAGGAAGGTTGCCACAATTAGCGAAGTATTGTTACACCTTCGAGGCAAACAACCAAGCAGAACCTTCCAGGTTGATAACCCAGTTGGTGGAGAGGTGCGTCACTTGCACACAAAAGGTAAAGGGGCAGTTTTTGGGTACCAAATAATGACATGTGTCTGCCTGTTCTATTTTTAGAACCTGAAGCTTAAAGAAAGGAAGGTTCTCCATTCACTCGAAAGAGGACAAAGACGTAGAATTGAAACGCATAAATCTCCTTTTTGTAACCGAAAAAACTCCTCGAACGATTGAGATTCTAGCATGTAGAAGTTTGTATAAATATGAAATTAGAAGAAACAAAAGAGGCTGGACCTTTTTGGTTGATTGTAATAGAGACTCTCTCCTTTTGAAAATTAATACAAACCAATCCGAAGCCTCCTGATTCTATCAAGACTATGTTATGAGTTTGTTTCCTCTATGATTTCATATTCAATTTCAGTTCGCATATATATGTCTGATGAATGTTTTACTACAATTTAGTAAAACCTCTCCTGTGATGATCAATTTTTAGTCATCTATATCATTTACAGCTTGTCCTTTGTATCGGATATTAGTAGGTACAAGACCTGTGAACTCTTTAGATCTTCATATTTTATGCTTCTTCATATTTCTTCTTATCTTTTTCTTCTTTTGTTTACAGAGTGAGATTCTCCCTTGATAGGAGCCTCGCATTATAGATAGCTTAATGTTTTTCTCACATTTCACACACCATTTATTTAAAATATAACTCAGTTACAGGAAAAGGCCTTTGGTTTTCACTTTATCGTCAATATCAGATTCAAAAGTTCTCTTTTATACGATCAAATTGATACAGCATCAAAAACCTTGAACTCTCCTTTAATTTTCCTATTCCTCTATGACTGTCCCATTTGCAAGACAACCTAATATTGAACCCAACTTGTTGGACCAAACCCATATCGCTTTGAACCTTTTTGATACCATACTTAAAACAACCACCACCCAGGTAGAACTTGAATGTTCATGGGCCGCGATTGAACGGGATATAAGCATCTGTTAAGCCCTAATATTGGCTCATTACCACTTAATTGGGGCATATTAGATTAGTAATGTTATTTTATTTATGTCGGCTTTAGGCCATTAGTTGTGATTTATATTAGTAATGTTATTTTATTTATGTCGGCTTTAGGCCATTAAAACCTCCNTATGAAATTATCTCTTTTTCAAGGCGTTGAGTACCTTTCCTGAAGTTTTTCTATGCTATATTGATGTTTGTTTCTTAACATATGGTATCAGAGCTCAAGGTCTTGGGGTTTCTCTGCTACATCTGAGACACCGTGGAATTTTCGCTATAAATTTGTTTCTACAGCGTTTCAGGAGGAACGGCTTAAAGAGTGTTTATAATACGGGTCAAGGTACGTTGTGTTCAAAATTCAGCTCCTGATGCCTTATACTTTCGGCGATACAGTCGGTACAATATAGGGTTCTGGAATCATCCTGAAATGAGTCATTGTAGCATTTTTGCAATAAAAAAAATTCTGTAATGTTTCAGATCCTCAAATATGGAGAAAATTTACATAAATTAGTATTTTATCTGTGGAAAAAAATTCAGCATCTGGGTCATCTTAAATTTGTAGATACACCCTGTTTAAGATAGGGTATCTGACTAGCCCCATTGACTAGTCTCAAGAAGGTGTTCTAGGTAAAACAAGCAGAACTTCTTGCTGGAGTATCCAAATTGAGTGGGACTGGTTGCATTGGATCGTGGATAGTTGTTAGTACTTTGAGTGCGAGTTTCAGAATTTGATATCAATTATTGTGTGCGGGGCACACTATACAAGGTAGATCTCCTGGAAAGGCCAAAAATCGACAAGTTGTGGGGAAGTTATCGTAAATTCCACTTGGCACATCCAATTGTGATCAGAACTGTGGAATTGAAGAGAATAAATATCAGAGAAATAAATAAGATAAAGTTTCATACCCAGAAGGGCAAAAAATTGGGAGATACAACAGAAGAGATATTGTCTAGCAGAACCACCTCAAAATCAAGGTTCAAAAGTGATACTCGGTCAACATGCCACCCAAAAAGGGAACTTCTACTCCAAATAAGCCTCTAGAAAATCCTACTTGGACTCTTGATGAAGGTGAAGAAATGCGTAGGGACATA
>JASDQU010235152.1:2107-12695 GCA_032191745.1 Picea mariana | reverse complement strand
ACATTCTAATACTTTACTGTGTGTCTGAATAACGTTATTGATAATTCTTTCCTGTTACGCCTTTTCCCACAATCACACAAAAAAAACGTGTCAAGATAATACGCACGATTTCTACGTTTGAATGGATTTTATCATTTTAAATTTTATATTAAAGTGAAAAAACTCTATTTTAAGAAAGTCGAAGCTGTTAAGACATCTTTGAAATAAGCCTTCACTGAAACGATCATAAGATATAGAAGGTTAGGATAAAGAGAAAAAATCGCAATGAATATGCATGTTGATACAGAAATCGCCATTAATCAGAACATTAAATTTGGAATAAAGAGAAGAAATCGCCATTAATCTGAGCGTCAATCTCTGTTTACTGTTGAAAAAGTAAATAATATAACGAAGTCTACATCTAGTTGCCTAATAACTCTCACAAATACGCACTCGTCTAAAAACTAATCGTGCAACGTTCACGTGGTTTTTGAAAAAATAATTTAAAAGATTAATTAATGTAAGAACGTGTATTGCTATTCGCCTAACTATTATCACACGCTGTTCTTTGCCTAATAGTTATCACGATCACATCCCTTAAACCTGGAATTACATCAGCTAGTGTTAAAAATGTATATTGAGTTGTTGCCTTTAGAGATCCTAAATCTTGCTCCAACGTTGTAGAAAATGAGGTACTTGTTAACGATTGTTGCTAAAGCCTATTATTATAAAAAGTAAATAATACTAGTAAGTGGGACCCCTTGTAAATTGGAGATTAGGTGTGGTGCTTATTTGATGTCATGCTACTATTCCATAGTGTTTACATGGTGATGAGATCTTGTTTTTATTAGTTATGGATTGGGCTTATGAATTATTGGTTCTTTATGTTACTATGGCCTGCAAGGAGACCTTCACAATAAATGTGTTAGCAATAACACAGACAAGGAATGGGAAAGAGATGAAAAGAAATATAACAAATGCAAATGGAAAAATTTAAACTATGCTATATGTTATACTACATGCATTGATTTTTAAATGAAATATTGTTATCCTAGCTATTAAGTTAATGCCTATGTGATGTTATTTGAGTTATATAGTCGATATTCATGGTGATTATGCTATGGTAGAGGTTGATGTGGATCGCGTTATTGGTGATAATTCGATACATGGCTTATTAGATCATATAGTTGATATGCGATATAATCAAGTTGGAATGGAAGGAATGATGTGAGTGGCGTGTTTGACAAGTAATAGATGCAATTTTCAATGCATGGTTTAAATTAATTGTTGGCAGATTAATGGTTGGCGTGTACTATTGAATTTAATTTACTGTGGGTGGAGGCGACGTTCATTTACGTCACCCTTACTCCTTCTGTTGGCCACCACCCTAGTCGGGCTATTGTTTGACCTTGTTGTTGTGGTTATGCTCTGATTTCTTAGCAGAGAGGAACCGCTCAACCAATTTGCGTTTTAAGGTGTTCGATTACAGGTATGTCTTTTTTTGGCCATTCATGAGTCCACTCTAGTTATGGAATAATTTTTGACTCAGGTGTATTGGTTTGTGCTTTCCTGAAGTAAAATACTGTGTAAAAATTGTGTTTTTGCAATGAAGTGTTGATGGTTCTTTCTGCAATAATCTTGAATTCGTAGTATTATTGGTCATCCTGGGTGTTAGCAGCAATAAGGGCTCTCTGTTATCCTTATTGTTTTATTTGGAGGGTTTTTTGTATGGTCTTGGGTGCCAGGCTATCCTCACTCATTCGTCGCTATATCCATTCTTCGATTTTTGTGGGTTTAATGGTTGGAAGCTCTCCATGTCACTGCATTTTGTTCACTTTAGTATTGGTTGTTTTCACCATTAAAGGCTGCGCAATGGGTTATTTGGTTCTTTCTCAGCCCTGTCTTCACTTTATCGTTGTGATTTCTTGATTGGAGAACCACAAGGGTTATACCCTGCATGTGTTAAGTATCATTACTGGTCAAGTTGGATCCTCACTCCTCTGTTATATCCCTCCTATCACGAGATTCATTATCTTCCCATAAATAAGTCGTGTTTCTCTCTGTGTATGCACCGTTGGTCTCACAGGTTTTCACCATTGAAGGGAGTTATCTCTATCTTTTCTTGTGTTGGTCACAGTTCAAACCCTTAACTCCACAGGTATGAGGAGAAGACCAGTGTCAGGTTTAGTGTTTGGTTATTGTTTGATGGTTGTTTATTTTCGGCAAAACTAGGTACAGATTCGCCCAGTTGGTCATATGGAAATTGTGTTGGTTTGATATATAGTCACTGCCTGTGTTATTAAAGTGAATAACCCTGCACCGTTAATTGGGCAGTCTAGATACATAATTGCTCTTCTTATTTGATAACCCGACATTGTTTTTTTTTAAGAAGGTCATAACCTCACTCCATTTCAATGTGTGGTTGCCACAATATGATTGGTTGTTTGGTTGATTGGTTGATACACAATCAGGGTATTTTTGCACTAAGGATTATTTGAATGTTTAACTTGGCATTGGTTACAATTGCTTAATGATGCTCGTGCATGCTACATTTGTGTGTGTGGTGTTCCTACACAACGAATAAATGGTCATTGTAATATGAGTTCTTTTGGGGCCAAATGGTTATTGCAACCCGGATGACTGTAGAAAATCCATCCATTGTATGCATTACAATTATGTTATTGCATAAGCCCGAGTTTTACATAGCATGGTTGGTGCAATTTGATCAATTTGAAGCAATACCGTGTTAGATCGATAGCTCGACACGATGGGTTAAGTCAATATTGAGATTGTGTGTATATAAATTTAAAATGGAAATGTCGCATGGGTGGCTTCCCACTGTGTATAATATGGATGTTTTGCTTTCCACAATCAGAGATAGTCACAGAGTTTAAGCACAACTTGCTTGCATTTCGATTATTTGTTTTATGAAAATATGCATGTTTTTGATACCTCGTCATGATGGACAACCCATCATGTTAGATTCACACTGAATTGGGCTTGTACAATGATAGAATTACACTTGCATAATTGAATTATTCTGTGCATAAGATGTGTTGGAATGGTGGCTATTGTTTGTCTGTTTAAACGACGATCCAGGTTTTTTGCAATTTTAATCTAGATTATTTGGCTCACTTCCATTATGCATGTTTAAGGAATTTCATGCATTCTAAAAGATAAGCCTGATTACAGTGACAGTGACCTTGGGCGTATTTGATGATTGAAGAAATGTGTGGGAAGTGGTTGTTTTGATGATTAACAAAGTGGAAATAATTACTATTACACATTTGAGAATTGTTATAAATAGGAACAAAACTCCTTACAGACTTTGTGGAATGCATACTGTCTTATTGATGTCATTGTGTCATATTTTTGACTATGAGCAGTAAAATAGCTAATACACAGTGATTGTTATGATAGTTTGGTTGGCGTATCTCCTTTTAATAGAATGGATATATGGATTGATTGATTAATTTTGTGAACAATAACCACTCTCATTCCCAATCATTAATTCACTTTTCGCTAATTACAACCCCATCACTTTTCCACATTCATTTTTCACTCCCTATTCCAAAATTGATTACAGTCACGAAAAATTCTGTGTTGAAATAGTTGGCAGTAGCAGTGTCCTGGTTGAACTACAATGATGTTTTCTTTAATTTGCAGTTGATTTTTGTTGTCTTTGAGCAGTAAGCTTATTTTTTCCCCCTCATCATATCATTTTTCGCTCAATATAAACCCCTCACATATCCCAGGACCCTTTATTCACCCCCTACTCACTGATGAACAATAAAATAGTTTGTATGGATTGGATTGCATGAGTCTGATACATTGCTGAGCCAAATCTATTTCATATTTTTAAGAGTTGTCATGTATGGTTATTTAAAGACTATTTTCTAATCAATCATGCATGCATAAATGAGTTTTTTCAGCCGTGGTAGCCATAGCCTAGGAAACAAAGGGAGATGTAATTGGAACAGAGACCCAAGAAGGCCTAGGTTCTCCATACATTTTGATGTTGATTCACAAGATCTTGGACAATTGTTTCAGGCCATATTTTTCAATTGGATTGGGCATGGAGTAGTCCAACCTAGGCCTGAAACGCCTCCTTTCCAAGTTCCTCAAGCCCCTGGTATCCTTGTGCCTCCTCACATCTCATTTCAACCTGAGGTTCCTAAAAATGATGGATGACAAGATATTGTCCACCCGATAGTCTCCCAACATTGTGGTTGGCCCAATTTGTCCTTGCCTTATCCTCCACCTAATAACCATATTGTCCAAGCCACTCCCCACTCACCAGTGCAATCCTCCCATGCTAGCAAGAGATTGAACATTGAGGCACACCATGCCATTGACAAAGGAAAATCCACTGTTGCCCCTTCCTCACCTTCCAATGGATCTGACAAATCTGTGTCTTCTCAGATGCATTTGAGGGAATATTGTTCCCACGTGATTAGAGAGATTAGGCCTAAAGGCTCAACGCAACCGAAGGAAAATTTAGGAAAATCAAAGGGTGACAAAAAAAATCAAGGAAAGATTGCATCGCAGAGTGGGAAATATGGTTTTTGAGTTTTTATTTTTATCTATTGTTGATGACAGTTGACTTCAGGAGACTTTTGACATCATGTCTTATTTTTGGTTACATGAGTAATATTTTTTGGAAATAATTTCAAATGTCATGAGCTAAATTGTCAAATGTGAATATGTGGATGGGAGACACAAGGAGGTGTGTTTTACTTGTCTAATAGTTATGTTATGATTGTTATAAATGTTATGAGCTAAAGGGAGTCACAAGGGGTCCCACCTACTAGTTATTATTTATTTACGACCTTTATTATGATTATTACTTTTCCCCCTAACTAAAGTTGGTTGAGTATTTTAATTAACTTAACTAATAAGTTGGTTCAACTACTACAACCAATTCTAAATTGTTTAAAAGCAAAAGGAAAGGAAGGAACAAGAGGATATAGAAGCAGAAGCATACTAAGGTTTTCTCTTTGAGTTTATGCTGAGATAGTTCAATTTTCATTCATTCATTATTCATCAAAAGACTAATTCTCTTTTATGATAGAAGGGTCTTATTGTAGACAACAATATTTAGGGTTGAGTCAAATCATTCAGACACTTGTTTTTCAGAGGTGTTGATCTATCTTTGATAGTCTGTGTAGAATTGTCTGTTTGTGAATTAGTTTTCATGACTAACAAGGACTATTGTGCACAGTCAAGTGGGCAACAATCTCTGGTAAGTTGATCCAACTTTTAGAGTTCAGTTTTAGTTTTCTGTTAGAGGTCCTTTTGTATGTTCCATCAAGGATGTCTAAGTTTGACTTTGGTCCAAGATTTCTATATAAGATTTTGTAAAGAAAATGAATCTTTGGTGAATTGGAATGAAATAAAGGATTGCTTTATGTCCCATCTGTCTTGATTATCATCTTGGTGTCTTTACTTATGTCTTTACATTTATTTCAACAATTGTTATATTCATAAAATTACATAAAAAGTAAATTTTCAATAAACATTTTGTTGATAAAAGACTAGCCTAAGCACTTGTGATTAATACTTGTGAGTTAGGATGCTGTTTTTTTTTGGCGATAAACATAGGGTGATATTCTCGTCTATTTTTCTTTAGCCAAGAAAAATCTGAAAATGCTTGAGTAAGATCATTTCATATCTTTTCCTCAACATTTATTTGGCAACTCCACTATGGAGATCTTTGATATAACTCTGGTTAATTTTTATACTTGATTTTCATTGATACATATTTCTTTTTCTGATATTGATTCTTTGATTGTTTTATTCTTAATGACTGTTCTTATTGCAAGGTAGCCCAATATTGAGCCCGAACTTCAAGATGAGACCAACATTGCTTTGAATCTGTTTAATACCATCTTAGACACCTCTGACACCTATGTTGAGCTTAACCATTCTTGGGAATAAATTGAACGAGATATTAGTTCTCAAGAACAATTGGAATCTAGACGTAGACAACCTAGAAATCAACAATAACCTTTATGTTTCTTCAGTTTTGGTCTTTCTTTCATGTCCTTATATTCTCGTGCTTCTAGAAGAAGAAGAGGCATGCCACCTGAAATCAATCCTATCGCGGAAATAGGAAGAAGGAACGTTGTGTTATTTTCCAAAAAAAGTGCTCTAAGGAGAAGTTTATTTGATTCATCCAACTCGTCTTTCTTTCCCTCATCTATCATCCAAAAGATGGCATCTAGTGGTGGCTCTGGTGGCATTGGAAGTGATCCATATTCCCAATATTCATCGTCATCAGTGATTGGTATCTTATATAGCCACCATATCCCTATAAAAGCTACCACAAATCCCACCAAATTCATTAAAAAGTATGGAATTTTTCAGTTCGAAGAAGACTCCACAACTACCCCATGGCATGTGTCCTCTCATCTTAACCTAGCACCTTCTACTCGTCCACTTCCAAAGTTTAAATAGTACCTACCTAAGTTTTCAGGAAATAACACTATCAGTACAAACGAACACCTGGTGGCATTTTCTAATGCTTGTCATAACATAGGGGCCAATGACAATGACACTTGCATGCACTTATTCATCAATTCCTTGGAAGGAAAGGCTGTGACCGACTTCTTTGGCCTTCCTCCTAAGATTATGTCTACTTAGAAGGAGTTAATATATTGGTTCAGATCCACTTATGGGAAATCCAAAAGCCCCACTGAGAAGTTAAGGGAATACAATAATGTTACCTATAAGGATGGTGAAACCATCAAGTCTTTTAACTTGCATTTCACCAAGTTATACAATCAAATCCCCGAACTTATCCGCCCTTAGAACCAAGACACTTTCATGCATTACTACAATGCATTGCCTTGTCCCTACCGTTATAGACTTGAGGAAAAGGCCATTGATAATCTCGGTTCTGCTCTACATACCTGTTCAAAGTATGAAGAACAACGTGAAAGAACTTTTCTTCCCTAGGGAGAAATAGTTATACAGACAGACATGTCCGATCTCTTACAGCTAGTACAAGATATGAACAACCCTATGATAACATTTGAGCAGAAGGATATTGTATCCCCTCTCAACCCTAGAGCTTCATCCTCTTTTTCACCCCCCTTTATAAATGTGGTTGAAAACAATTTTCATCCTAAGGCTATCCTGCCTCGAAGTTGGTGTAACTTTTGCGAAGAACACCATGAAGAAACCACATGTGAGGTAAAGAAGAGTGCCAAAGATAAGATATTTGGTAAAATACCAAAAGATACTATCGGTGTCCTATATTTTGGAGAGCCACAGGATGTCATGGTCATCAACACTAGGAACAAGACCTATACTCCCAAGGGAAAATTTGACCCTCCCCGCAGTTCTTCTGGCCCAAGCTCATCCTCAACCACTACTACTCTCTAGGTTCCCAAGGTTCTTGAGAGTCAAGGGATCACTCCTCCTCTCCCCTCTTCCAAATACAATATCTTAAATCAGTCGAGCAACATCAAAGCAAATGCAACCCTTCTAGACATTGTTGTCGTCCCTGAACAACATATGCATCTGAAACAATTCATGGAAGGAAAAGCTTCCATTGTAGCCAATCTTTCTAAAGAGGTAGACGAAGAGGATTCTTCTGTAAATAAAGTGGGTGTACACAACTTTAGATTCCCTATAAAAAATCCCCCTTTTTATATTTTTGTAAAGATTATGGATAATATTTCCCATTGTTGCCTCATTGATGGTGGTTTAGGCCCAAGTAGAAGAAGAATAAATGTAAGGTTATGGATGTGCAAGGATCAGATTGTTAGATGGGGGTCAGATTTGTGGAGAGTTCCATGGCCAAGGCCTGTAAGAAGGAATTGTATAGGGAGGAGATTTCAAAGAGATCAACTTCATGAAGGAGAGGTAAAAATAAATTATAATTAAACTTGATTATTGATACCTCATCGGGATCATTGATATTTAACTATGTGCTGAATTTCTAGAAGACACTAATATATCTTTGGACGAACTAGGTGGATAGTTGTCGGATTTGCAACCATTTGGTGAGAATATTTTGGAGATATATTGGGTGATAGAAATGATCATGTAAAGCATGAAATAAATAATCACAAGAACTAATACATCCATTTGTTAGAGACGAGGGCGTATCGAGCCCAATGACCAATTATGACTGCTGCAGTTGAGTGTCCCACCGGGATTAAGTGATTCCTTCAAGTTCCAGGCTGGAAATTTGTAATTTAGTGTCTTATTCAATATGTGGAGAAGTATTGAAGTAGGTGGAGAGACTACATATCCAAGAATCGATAGTATCTACAATCATTTTCCTAGTGAATTTCAACAATTTTAAGCGGGTGTCTAATTGCATCATCGTCAGATTCTAGTGCTTCTACAGTCATGTAAGGAAAATTTAGGGAAGGAGGATGGTTGGACATCATATTAGGGCCAATGAATGAAGGCGGGTCTATGGTCATGATGTTTCTATTATGAGGGAAACACATCACTCGAAAGAGTGTGAACAAAAAATATTTCATGGCATAAACATAGTCTCTCCCGAGGAGAAAATTAAATTCCAAGGGGTCGTGGTGTAAAGCAATCCATATCTAATACCGACACTGATTTGTTGTCCTTTTTATTCTTAATCTCACAACCCATCATCAATTGTAGATTCAGACTGTAAATATTTTCCATATAGCATGCCATGGGGTGATGAGACACATGAGAGACCACTTCCTTTTTAGTAGTTAAAACAGGACATGCTTCCTTCACAAGTATCTGTTGTTCTTTATTTATTTCTTTTGTTTTGAGAACATTTTCAAATGAAATGGAAGAAATAGGTTTGTATACTCTTCCATGTATATCAACAAAAACATTCATACATCCTCGAATATCTTCAAATATGAAAACCATATTATATGTATCAATGATATCCTCTTGTTCATCAAACAATTCTGATTTGGTTTTATTAACCTTCTTGAAATTTGTTTGAGGATTGTCACTTTTAATTTAATGTAAATGAATGGAAACAAGTTCCTGTTTATAATCTTCTTACAAATGTGACATGCTAACAACATGAACTATTTCACTTTCTAGATTTCCCATGGATGTATTTTCAAAACCATGATTTTCAAAGACAACTGCCTCTTTATTATATTTCTGTATTTCTGATTGAAAAGTGGCATACACTGTCTTGTTGCTTTCCTGTAACTCTATGTTAGTTGTTTGTTTACTACTTGAAGTTTCCATATATGGAGTTTCAAAATCCTCCTCTATGTCTAATCCATTTAGGAATTGAATAACCACATCATTCTCAGGGGAAGAAAGACAACTTTGAAACCCTTTGCCTTGTTGAATATATTCATCAAGTTTAGGAGAGGAAAATGAATTTTAACAACCATTTCCTCATGCTATAGCGGGAAAACCCCCTACAGAACAACAAAAAATGTTGTCAACAAAAAATGTAAACAAATCATAGATATTTATGAGATCATTTGGTGGAACGAAAAAAGTATTTATTTATATTAATCTCACAAAATTCGTTTACAATATGAGACCGACAAATGCTCCTCGAACATGGTCCTGGGCTCCTCTTCACCATGCACCAACTGCTTCCATGCATTCTTCTCCTCTTCATATCTCTCTAGGGAAATGACAAGGGTTTGCGATGGAGGAAGAAGGAATTCTGTCTCAAGCTCACAATGTGGTTGCAAAACATTGGGGAAAAGGGGGAATACTGAAATGGGTAGAGTTTCTATGCTCTCATGCCTCTCTTTGAACTGGTACCCCAACACCTTCTTTTATAGGCCAAAAGAGATAGTAACGGTTGGGGTGAATGACTATGGGCAGTCAAATGGTTAGGTAATGGCTCGAAAACTCGTATCACTTTGCAATTTTCATTTTTCATGCTTTTTGTGAGTGTACGCAGGCTGTAGTGGTGCAAAAAGTGTGTGTACATGGGAAATAGTGGCGTAGGGTGCGTACACCTTCAAAAAAATGTTTTTTTAGAAGAGTTGTTTAATGATGGCTTGGTAAAGATAGCAAGTAACATGGCCCGATGCTAGGTATGCATGTTTGGTGCAATTTAGGGTTATAATAGATGCCCCCTAATGTGTGAGGTCATAAGAGCATCTGATTTCCAAAATACATTACAAATATTCACCAATGTACGAAGCGAGTGAGCCTAGAGACCAGAGTTCAAGAGGTGCCATCTACAAAATAACTATTTGTCTCACCGAGCCGGGCATACCCATGCTCGAGATGAAATAAAATCATGGATGCCAATCAAATACACTACAGATCCATGTCATATAACTATATAAAGTGTAGCCACGAGCTGTACACAATGGATATACATCTCAAAATAAAAAGATATACATGTATAGTATCCATCTTCAAGAAGCTAATGATGCCTGATGGCTAGAGATGAGGTCTTCAGAGCTTGAGAAACAACTTCACAATCTTCAAAACTCAGGTAGGAGTGTAATATCAGTGTATGACTTCACTACCCAGAGGTGTTCAACGACTCGTTGGGAACAGACAAGAGGATCTCGGTGATCAGTCAGAGAACTTTAGTGATTTTGAGCAAGGACTTGATTGGACTTTTGGGGTGGCCAGGCATGAGGACAAGATACAAACTGCAGAAGGG
>JASDQU010235149.1:3640-17047 GCA_032191745.1 Picea mariana | reverse complement strand
GCTTATCTGGGTATTAAGTTTACACCTTGCTTCCCTAGTATGTAAGAGTTATAGCATTTTAATCCAATTGCCTTAATGGTCTTTTGAAGAATGAAATGTGGTTTCTTTTAGTTGTTGCCTCTTGCATTTAATTATTTAATTAATTGTTTTATATTTTTATTGTATTTATTTTAAAATTGGCTATGTAATTAAATTGTTCCTTATTTTCAATTAAGATAGCGAAGTAACTACAGATATAAATAGACCTTATGTATATATATAATTATATATTAATTATATTGTTGAGACGAGGTAGCGAAAAATTTATTTCATTTTAAAGTTTAGCTTTACGTCTTGGAAATGAAGTTGGGTGATTTGCTTAATCCTTGGAGTGTAAATACCACCTCGCTCCATCTCTTGCCCTCCCCATGTAGTGCACACTCAACCAAAAGTTTTATGAGCCCGTGGTGTGAGAGAATTCTCTAGAACGAACAGATGTTTGTGCATGTGCGGTCATGGTCTGTGATGTCCTCCAAAGGAAAAATGACATGCTAACCAACCTGCCATGTCGCAGGTGGTCCATTAAATGGATATGTTGTAGGTATGTAGCCCTGTAGTGGCCCTCACAGGTGATGTATTGCTTCATTACTATGGAAACATTTTACCATGGGCTCGATAATTATGTTTTGTCGAATCTTGACCCTTTCTTGACTAGAGATTCTCCCAAATTGAGGAAATGTTGTAGGATTTCATGCTTTGACCTCCATTGACAATATCATTACTCCCCTATCTGAGGAAGCTCAGTCACCTCTACTATCACTTCCTTTGTCTCCTACACCATCATTCCTGCTACTTCAGTCCTAATTTCTCTGAAGTTGATGGTAAATTCAAGTGCCACATTGTCATCATACCCTCGTAGCCTGTTTAAGTATTCCATCAAGCCTCCTTGCTGGAAAATTTCATTGATATTCTCATATGCCTCTAGCAAGAGAATCTCTATAGGTTCTCTACTGTTTAGTGAGTGCCCCATTCTTCTTGCTCAGATCTTAAGAAAAATGTGAGTGCAACACAAAATGAACAGTTCAAAGGTTGGATAATTTTAAAATAGGGAATGACAGTGTGATGTGGTAATTATTTCATTAGTTGGGTGATTATGAGTGTGAGACGGGGTAGTGAGTGATGCAATCAGGTCATAAGATGTCAATAAATTCATATTCATTACACAAGTTCGAGAGAGATACCTTCTGACTTAACATGTGCGGTCATGATAGATTATACCTTCATTGTGTTGGTGTGTTGACCTTACAGGACAGCTAGGATCCTCGTTGGCATAGAGATTTGCAGCAATGGTCAGAGTAGCAACAATAGTTCTCTCAAGTTGCAACAGTCTCCAAAATTGTGGCAATGTTCCAAAGTTGCAGTATTGTTCGGATGTGTAGTGGTGTTCAGAGTTGCAACAATGTGTAGAGATACAACAACAGTGCACAGAGTTGCAACAATGTGTCGGAGTTGCAATGATGTGGAGAGTTGAAACAACATAGCTCTTGGAGTGGCAGCGCGCATTGGCCAGAAATGCATCTCAACATGGTGTCACAGCAGGAATCATCTTTACCCAAATTGTTTGTTGGTTCATTCAGAGTTACAGCAACAAGATTCCAGAGTTGCAGCACCAGGGCTACAAAATGGAGTTGTAGCATTCTTCTCCCTTGCATATCTTGAAAAATACTATTAAAAAACATGATCATAAGGATCCTGACATAACCATCATGAAACCATGAAGTTCTCTCTCTCTCTCAAACATGTCATTTGCCAATATAGGACGATTTTCAAAAAATATGCCCCCATGTATTCCCCTAAGGGTTTTCATACCTGGGTTTTTTTTTTAGAACAAGAATGAATAATTCAACAAGTGTTCCCCCCTTGTTAACAATCTATAGATCATTGTCGGGCCATACACTAGTGATCCTCTTCAAAAAGGATTCCTTGGATAGGGGTCTATGATATAATCGAAGCCTATGTCCATTTTCCATCAGAGGAGTTCTCTCTTCATCAATGGTATGAAGTTTGATAGCCCCATTTTCATATACAATATCAATCTCATAAGGCCCAAACCATCGAGTGTGAAACTTCCCTCTTAAATCCTTGAATTTGGAGTCAAATTTAAAGGCCTAGTCTCTAGCTTTAAACTTCTTTTTTTTGATGAACTTTTTGTGCCAACGATATCTTTGATGTTGTGTTACTATTGTGTGGTGCAAGGCAGCATGGAAAATTTCTTCCAGTTCATTGATTTGGAGGAGTCTCTAATTCTAAGCTTCATTTAAGTCCATTCCAAGTTGAATAGTTGTTCTAAGTGTTTGGATCTATGTTTCAATTGGAAATGGTACTCTATTTCCATACACTAATTCATATAGGGTGCATCCACTAGTAGTACTCCATGTTGTTCGCTAGGCCCATAGAGATTCAGGGAGTCTGTCATCCCAATTCTTCAAGTGTAGTCTGACAGTCTTGGAGATGATGGCCTCAAGAATTTTTTTTTCCCTTCTACATGTCCATTGGCCTGCGGGTGATATGGTGTGGTAACATTGTGTTTGATCTTGTATATGTTCATCAAGTATTTAGTGAGTCTTGAAGTAAATTGAGTCACTCCATTAGTAATTATTTTCCGAGGTATCCCGAATCTGGTGAAGATTTCTTCATGAAGAAATCCCACTACTACTTGTTCTGTTGCGGCTCGGAGTGCCTTGGCTTCCATTAATTTTGTGATATAATTTGTGCATACTAGGATGTAGGAGTTATGGTGGGAGGGAGGATTGATTAGACCTACAAAATCCATGGCCCATTTATCAAAGGGTTCAAATACCAACTGTGGTTGCAATGGCATCTTGTTTGATTTCACCAGTCTTCTCATGCATTGGAAACCTTTTCACCTTTTTACATAGTCCTTGAATATAGTGGAACAATAGTTCCCTTGATGAAGTAGCTTGTACTCAGTCCTCTTATCTTCAAAGTGTCCCCCACATGAACCATCATGGAAATCCTTCAAGATCTCATAGATCTCGTCTTCTCGCACAGATCTTTTGGTGATGATATCTAATTTTGTGTAGAAGAGACACTTGTAGATCCATGAGAATCTTCAACTTTGTTTGATGATATTCTACCACTCCTTTGTAGATAAATGGTGTGGAAGTGTACATGCATCCAAGTAATTAGAGATATCTGTGAACCAAGGAGAGTTAGTAGAAACTTCAAATAGGTGTTCATCCAAGAAATAATCTTCTACATGTGGCTCATTCTCATTAGATGTAAGTCTTGAAAGAAAATTAGCTACTACATTATCCTTCCCTGGTTTATTCAAAATGGTTATATCATATTCTTGTAGTGACAAGAACCACCTAGTTACCCTGTCATTAGTGATAGGTGTGTTCATTAATATTTTATGGAAGCATGGTCAGTGTGCAATACTATTGGATATCCTGTGATGTAATGTCAAAACTTATTAATTGCATGTATTACCACAAGAAAATCTTTCTTTGTTACTATATAATTTAGTTATGTGGGTGAGATACTTTTATTGATGTAGTAGATTGCATATGGATCATTCCCTTCTATTTTCCCTAGAACAACTCTAATGATGGTCTCTGATGCATCCATAGAGATATGAAATAGGAGGGACCAATCTGTTAGAATAAAAGGTGTTCTTGTTTCACCGTAGACAATATCTCAATATTGTCACCCAACCATAGGCACAAATGCCACCCTTGAGAACCTTAACCCCTATAGACATAATAATTCCAGAACCAATAGCCAACCAAGGTAGTGTACCTCTCTCCAGAGCTAGCGTACCAAGAAAAAAGTTCAAACCATAAACAAGCAGAAAGTCCAACCATAACCAAAAAAACCAAGTCACCACTACAGCAGTTGCATCTCTCCTCCAGTCATGTGCACCACTTGTCCTTGTGCAGTTGTGAGAGTGAGTGTGACAAATGAGCTCTAGCACCCTTTTATTTATAGTCCTCCAAGTAACCTAACTGGGTTGACTTCTACTTCTAGAGGATAATAATTTAATATAAATTATTATCTTGAGCCGACTTTTCTTCTAAGGTTATTTCCTAACCTTCTAGGATTTCTCTTACTTCTCGGAATATTCTAGACTCATCAAAGGTTAAATGTAGAGGTTAATATCTCCCATGGATACCATAATATCAACACTCCCTCCTAGCTAGGGAGGTATTAAAGGAAATTCTCTTTAGAACAAACAGACCATTCAACTGGTAGAATCATCATAGCCACAAATGCTATCTCATAATCACGTAGATCAACTTACGAGCAAAATCACCACTATTAGTATCATTTGATAGCATCAACTATATCATATCTCGATGCCATACACCATCTAAGTAATCAGGCATGATGTCGAATAAGTCACTCACTCAACAAAGTGATACAAGAACCATTATTCTAATCCCGACATACGTCCTAGAAGAATAGTTGTCCCAACAGATGTTGAAAGCCCTGCAATGGGATACAAGGATCATTCTTCTAATCTGTACCTACACCCTAGAAGAATGTCAGTCCTCTCGAATGTTGAAATCCACCCTATGGGCTACAGAGACCATTCCTACAGGAATGTTAGTCTCAGACTATTTTCTAATCGAGTCATATGTACCATAGAGATTAATCTCTACCCATATGCCTTAGAAAATATCGGTCCCATATCAACCACCCTAAACGAGACGTCATGTCCTTAGGAGGTAGACTATTCAACCTGATCAGGACAATAATTGTGCCTCAGAAAAAATACCATTCCATGATGTGTCAACAATCTGTCAACCTGGACCATTCTCCACAGGGAGAATGTATGTCCACCAACAATTTGTTCTTCCAAGACCATTCTCTGCTTGGAGAATGTATGTCCACCAGCACACTAACTATCCATCTAGCTGGAAATCATCTCCAACACTAGTGGTAGTCTCCATGGAAATCATATAGTAGCATACAACTTCTACAATGCCATCCAATAGAACAAAATTGTGTCTATTCATAGTAGTATACAACTATTATCGAGTGGTACACAACCACTCCTAGTAGCAAACAACTACTATCCAATGATACATAGTCACTACCAATGGATTAGATCCACCACTGTAGCATACAACTACTATCTAAAGACATACAATCTCCACAACAATCATATCATATGATATCAACCTGCATTAACAATTTCATGATATAAAATGAGTCATCTAGGCCATTCTTCCACTCACATCTGTGAGATCTAGAAGAGCATCTGCCCTCGGAAAGTTAAACATCAACCATGGGATATCTGGACTATTCTTCCCAAGCATAGAAGAATAACTCTCCCTGATTGTTGAACCTCGACCATTCAACCTAATTAGGCCATTCTTCCAGCACGATTCACAGTGCAACCTAGAGAATGAGTCTTCCCTAGGGAATGGTTGTCCCTCATTACTGAACCTTGACCATTCAACCTAACTGGACCATTCTTCTATAATGATTCACAATGCAACCTTGAGAATGAGTATGCCCTAGGGAATGATTGTTTGTACCATTTCCTACAGAAATGATTGTCCTGCACCAACCTAGTACATCATACCATTCTTCGAAAATTCTCACAATTGTGAACTTCAAAAGAATGACTACCCAGAGAAGCAGACCATTCTGCTTGACCACTTCTCAGAGTGATTACCAAGGAGAATGATTGTCCTAGACCATTCCCCCACACTATCTATAAGGGGAATCATTTTCTATGGTACATCAACAATTTTTCATACCATGAATGTTTGTTCTGGACCATTCTCTGAACTGGAAAATAATTGTCCATCAAAAAACAAATCCTGGACCACTTTCTGGACTGGAAAGTGACTGCCCAATCTGGACCATTTTCCAAACTGGAAAATGCATGTCCATATATCAATAAAATATCATTTTTCCCTCCCAACCTAGGGAGTAATCACTTCCTTTTCCAATAAGGAAGTCATCTCCACGAGTCTAAACTTGTCTCTTAAGTATGCAAACTTTTCATCTTGGACGAAGGCTTTACCAAAAATATTTTCTATCTTCTCATCAATGGAGATATAGTACTTGATCTCAATGTGCTTTGACATGTCATGGAACACCAAGTTATTTGAGAGCTTCACATAGCTCTGGTTATCACAATATATCATGGTCGAATCCAACACCTGATCAAACAATCTAGAAACCAACTTATGGAGCCACATTGATTACATACAAGCATCACAATCTACAATATACTTTGCTTATGTAGTGTTGAGTGAAACATACTTATGTTTCTTGATATCCCATGGTATCATGGAAAATCTCAAACTGAAACATATCCAAGAAGCACTTATTTTGTTATATGCACTTATTTCTCAATATAAATCAATAATTCCATGCAGCTGTATATAACTCAAACATCCCATGAATATATTTCAAGTCATGCTTTGCAATTATTCAATTCTCATGGCTAGGTTCCACATGAAACTATTCTCACAAAAAATAAAATATCTGACTGAGTATTATCCAAACATATCAACGAGCCATTCAATTGTCAATACATGGATGGGTCTACTGGATCAGAGTCTCTCAACTTCTTCAGATCTGTCATCATGGGAGTTTGTTATGGATTTGCAAGACATTATCCTGAACTTCTTAAGAACTATTTCAATACACTTCCTCTGTTATAAGAAGTTTTCACCACGATTTTTTTGTACATGAGAGGCTTTGCACCAAGTTTATTGAATCCATACAAGGTCTTCTTCCATCTGCTTTCATGGGTCTCTTTCTGGTATACCTCAAAACCTTGAGGTTTCTCTACATATGCTTCTTCTTCAATTACTATGTTGAGAAGAACAGTCTTTACATCCATCTGATCTAAACTCCAACCCATGGATACTGCAAGAGATATAATGGCTCAGGTAGAGGTATATCTGGTTACTGGAACAAGTTGTCATCATAGTATTGTCCCCTCCTTTTGGGAGAACCCTCTATCCCTAAATCTTGCCTCATATATATAAAAGCTTCCATTTATAAGTCTACACGGATTTTTCAATGGACCATATCATTGGGGATTATCTCCCTCTTAATCCTGGCTTCATGCCTGAATGAGAAATATCTAGAACTTCCTTGTTTTTATTCTGAGACTACATGTTTATGGAATTCTGCAATCAATTCCCTCAACCAGAGAGATCCCATTCATTCATCTGTTGCACCTCTCTTTGCTTTCTGCAAAGTGTCCCAAGCCTATTCTAGCTTCCTTTTAATTATTGACTTCCTCTGAGTCCTTTTAAGTTAGTTTCTATATATTTTGATTGTTTCCCATCTGGCAGTTGTTGCAAGTATTGTGTCATCCTTATAAAATTCTTCTATGAAAGCGCCACAAAGATTGTTCATAAAAGTTTTGTTAACATATTTCACAAGGATACCTGGAGTCATGGTATTGTTCCACTTGAATTGATTTTCTTCTAGGACAAATATCCTTTCCGTCCTGTCCCCTAAAATTAAAATAATATGTTATCTTGACAGAAAAGTGAGTTAGAGAATACGAACTCAATCTTATAAGGTTTTGACTAAATTCAGCTTATAACCTTGACTAGAATTTCATAATGTCATAACAACCAGAGATATATCAAGTCAAACCTAGAGAGTGTGTTGATATTATGAATACACTGAATCCAAGATCACTGCTTTGGACAAGATCCCTTGTAAGTTCCCTGCAAACACACTCATGCTAATGATACAAATTAAAAGAACATGTATAGGTACATACCTTTGTTACCCAACTGTGGCAGTAAACCTTAGAATGACTTTGGTGTACCATAGGTTTAGCTGCTAGAGGATTGGTAAACCTCATAATGTTCCTTTTTGTAGATTTCTCTTCGGCACATCATACAATTTCTTCATGCTAGGTCTTATGTCTTCATAAATTCCTTCCATTTTGTTTTATTGGTCAACCTTAGATTTTGACTTGGTTAAATGTTGACTTTGACCAAAATTTCAAAATTGGCGTCTTTGCTTGTTGAGAGTACGAAGAGGTGCACTAGGCTAGGGCGCACTATTTTATCCAGAAATTAGGTCAAGCGCTTCACTTAAGGTGCCTCAACATGAGTGTTAGGGATTTTTTGTTGCAATAAAACTTTGATTGCAACTACAACTGAAACTGAGCAAATCCTCCCAATATAGCTTCCAGTGGTTAGACTGTTTGAAGATAGTATGGGCCCATAACCTGTTAGAATAAAAGGTGTGCGCATTTCACCATAGACAATATCTCAATATTTTCACCCAACCATAGGCACAAATGCCACCCCTAAGCACTTTAACCTTGACAGACATAATAATTCTGGAAGAAAACCCTAGAACCAATATCCAACCAAGGTAGCATACCTCTCTGCAGAGCTAACATACCAAGAAGAAAGTTCAAACCATAACCAAGCAAAAATTCCAACCATAACCAAAAAAACCAAGTCATCATTGTAGCAACTGCATCTCTCCTCCATTCATTTGCACCATTTGTCCTTATGCAGTTGTGAGAGTGAGTGTGACAAATGAGCTCTAGCGCCCTCTTATTTGTAGTCTTCCAAGTGACCTAACTGGGATGACTTCTACTTCTGGAGGATAATAATTTAATATAAATTAATATCTTGAGTCAACTTGTCTTTTAAGGTTATTTCCTAACCTTCTAGGGTTTCTCTTGCTTCCCAAAATATTCTATACTCGTCAAAGGTTACATGTAGAGGTTAATACCTCCCACAACTACCATAATATCAACACAATTTCCCCCCCTCAAAATAGGAGCCTAAAACACCTTATATTTTAGTTCTTTGGGTGCATGTTGGTAGCTTTTTGTCCACAAAAAATCATAATTTTTGTTAAGAAAATCAAACAATGGACGAGCAATTTGTGAGAAATTTTCAATAAAGCGACGGTAGTAACCAACATATCCTAGGAAACTGTGTACCTCTTTTTGCAAATGCATAGTCAGGAAGTTTAATATTACCTTGATTTTTGTCAAATCCACTTGGACGCCTTTAGCTGAGATGTGGTGGCCCAATACAATGCCATTTATTAACATCATTGCACATTTCTCATTGTTGAGGGAAATGTTCGATTCCTTACACCTTATTAATTTTTTCTATAAATTTTCCAATGCCTCATCAAATTCGTTTCCATATGTCATGAATTCATCCATATAGATTTCCACACAATCGTGAATTAAATCACAGAATATACCAATTACATCCCTTTGAAAGGTGGCAGGAGCATTACACAACCTTAATGGAAGAAAATGATAGGAAAATATCCCCCATGGACAAGTAAACATTGTTTTGTCTTGATCTTCAGGCATGATCTAGATCTGGTTATACCTGTTGAATCCATCGAAGAAAGAAAAGTATTTCTTCCCTACTAATGTATCTAGGACCTGTCAATGAATGGAAGTGGGAAATGGTCTCTATGTGTTGCTTTGTTGAGTTCTCGATAGTCCACACAAATCCTCCATTTACCATTCTTGTTTAGTACTAGGATGACAAGGGAGACCCATTGGTTGTTAAAAATTAGATAGATAAAGTTGGTTGTGAGCAATTTATGTAGCTCTTTCTTAACTATGTCCTCATTGTTGGATTCATCTGGCATTGGGGCTGACAAATGGAACTAGATCCTTCTTGAATGTATATATGGTGTGTGTACAAGTTAGGATAGATTCCCTTCATGTCATATTAGTCCCAGGAAAAGATGTCGTTGTTCTTTTGTAGCACTTTAACCAGTCGATCTTTTTGTTGTCCAGTCAATCCCTGACTGATGTTCAAGGTTTTCCCACGATTCATTTATATGGTTTATGTGGTGGACCCTTGTTCTTTTTCAACTGAGGACTCATGTTCTAAATGTGAGATGCTTGTTGAGGCAAGATAATCCTATGTTTCTGGATGCATAACATGGTCAAGAACATGTGAGTTAGTTAAGAAAGAAGAGGAGGCTATAAAATCATTGATTTCATTGTATTCAGTTTTCCTTCTAATGGCTAGGTACTGATTTATGGAGAGGACTTGATGATCTTATCTTTATTCATCACTATCTTCTCCATTGACCCATAGTGGTGTTTCAAAATCTATGTTGGGTTTGGGGAGAGGATGAAATGTTAATTTTTTTTTATAGGTATCGTGGGAAATGGTCATGTTTCCATACCTACAACCGATGTAAGCATCAACAATGGTCATCCATGGCCTTCCCAGGATTAAAGGATACCCCCCCAGAGAGGTTTTGGGTTGTAGGATCATAAAGTCAGTGAGATATTCCCACAAATATATGGAAATCACTACATCTTCTAGAATTCCTTCCATTTGATACTTGATACGTCAGCAAGTTGGAGTATAGTTGGGGCTTCCCTAAGACCGGTGAGTCCTAAAGCTTCCATGGTCTCATACATCATGACATTAATGGCAACACCAAGGTCGATTAATGTGTTGGTAATGAGTGTATTATTAATATGCACATTAATTATCGTGTTACCAGGGTCAAAGTATTTGGCTACGAGAAATCCCCCCATCATTAAGTCTGACAGTTTACCCATAACATGGATAGTTTGGGGATCCTTCCTTTTTCTATTGGGTTTCCTTAAACAATGTTCCTGTACCAATTTCAAATATATGGACACATCTTTGATGGCTTGGAACAATGTAATTTTAACACACACGTTCTTAAGTTCCCCCAAGAAGTCAAACTCGGGTTGAGTAACAAGTTTCTCTAGGTTTAATGTTTCTGGATAGGGTGGGTTTTGGGGTTGAGGATGGGCATGATCGAATTTCAAAGTTTCATGAGATTGTTCATGTTCTGGTTCTTCATTCCAAACATCCTCATTCAAATATTCAATACGAACATGAGGTAGAGTAGGGTAGGTGGCAAGTCCAACAACTTGTGTTGGTTGGGTTGGTCTCTCATTATTAGGGTTAGGGATAGGTTGTGTAGGTAATTGTGGTCGAGGAGGGGCCGATGTGGATGCATGAATCTGTGGAGGGGGGATAAGTTTCATGGGTGGTTGTGTTATGGATTATTGAGGGCCTCCTAAAGTGGGATTTCTTCACCTCTGTTTCCATAACTGGATTGGAGGAGGAGGAGCCACCCATGGTTGTGCTGGAAGACACCATTGTTGAGAAGTATATTGGATGGAAGGGTTATTCCAATATGAATTAAAATATTGAGATTGGTCTTGAACCATACCTTGAGGTTGGGTTTCCATGGTCATTTCTAAGAAAAAAAAACATAATTTTTATGGTTCCTTGGCTTTATGGTAGACAACTTTCAATCATGGAAGGGATGGATAGTTTATGGTAGCATGGTCTTCATTTCGTATTCCACAAACCTCAATTTGGTCCAATGGAAATTCCCTCCACGGGTGTTTCTTTCTAAATTACATGCAAAATATAGCCAAAGCTAGCTCTACTTCTTCCATCTTCTTCTTCATTTGTAGTGTGTCCAACTGGGAGCTTAAGGAATTGATTATATTGGTCTTGAAATCCTCTAACATATTCCCAATTTCTTCTCTTGTAACTCTACCTCCAACAACATTTCCATTCCTTGTTAATATATCTCTTAGTCCTTTGCCCATCTTTGAATTACCTCTGGAATATTTGCGACAATGTTCCAAGATGACATCATAATCTTATTGGGAGATATCTCCTCCTCCCATTAGGTTGAGAATTTCAATGCAGCCATCTCAAACTCCTCTCAAGAATAAGATACATCGTGTCTCTGGAGCCAAATCTCCCTGCTTTTCCCTCAACAAATTATAGTTGCATATTTTGACATAATCCTCAAGGCTCCCATCTTTATGTTGTGTCATTCTAAAGAATTCCTCCCTCATTTATTTGTCTTTACAATAATCTTGGTACTTTTCAAATAATTTTTGTGTCATTCATTCCCATGTGCGAATGTTGTCCCTACCAAGGCCCATGAACCACTAGTGTAGTGCAAAGTTCTTGAGTGTGGCATGGAAAAGTTTCAATTTCTAGGCATCTGACATGTAATCATAACTTCTGCGAAACATGTTGAATTCAAAGAGGAAGGTGTTGGGGTCTTCTTTGGATAGACCATGAAAATTTGGCAAGGTTGAATGAGGGATATTCTTCATTTTGGTCTCTTCATTTGATCCTCTAATTGGAAATCCAAAGGTAGAGGTTTCTTCCTTGACAATTTTGTGTGCCATTTCCCTCTAAGGGTTGTCTTATGCTTCTGAAGGTGATTTAGGAAACATGAAATCCCTGGAGTGGTATCATTCACTGATCAAATCTTTTGAAGGTGGAAATTTTGTTTTCATAGATACTTGTACAATCTCATATTCTTGAGTGGAGGTCTCAGGCCTCTTTTTGGCAAGAAAACTTGTTGTAGGTGACAAATAGTTTGGTTGACTATGTTCCTTTCCCTCTTGAGAGTGACCTACGTTGTTAGCTTTACGATGGTTTTTGGATGAAATAATGAATCTACCTCATTGATCCCTAATTATGTGCATAAAAAATATTAGAAAGGTATTCTACAATCTGTAGAAAAGAAATCATATCACTCAATCTATTGCAATAAAAATCCAAAAAACTACAAAAAAACAACTATAGTTTTGACGGATCCCCGACAACGACACCAAAAATGATGGAATTTTCAATCACTTCCTAATTAAGTTAGTAATCAAATGAAGAATTGTGCATTTAATTATCAATCTGAGGTCATATTGAACTTACAAATTGTCGTGCACCATACATGAAAGTGTGATGTTGTAATTACCAGTGAGTTTTAGTACTTCTAAATGAATGTCACAATACAAGATGTCAAGATGATTTTATCAAGTTAACAAATTAAACCACACCATTTCTTGTAATCAAATCCACACTTGCAGGAATGGAAACACACTTTTGCAGGAAAGTAAATGTCACATGTGTAGGAAGGTAGATCACTCTTGCAAGAAAGTAAATATCACACTGCAGGAAAGTACATATCACACTTACGATAAAGTAAATCACTCTTGCAGGAAAGTAAATCACACTTGCGGAAAATTAAAGGTCACACTTGCAAGAAATTAAATCACACTTGCAGAAAAGTAAAGGTCACACTTGTAGGAAAGTAAATCACACAGGCATCAAAGGTGACTTGTTCAAGCATTAAAATGATCTTGATTAATGTGGCAGATATGTTATGGCTCATGTATTAGGATGCAACAAACCTTAAGTTGTATAAATCAAACCACATTGTTCTTGTAAACAAAGGAAATAAACTATCTCAAACTACACACCACACAATTGTTAACCATAAAGCTAAATGTTGTAATGTAAGTGCAGAGTTGCAACAATGGGAGTTGCAACACAATAAATATTAGATTTAAAATGAAGTGTTAAATAGAGGAATTTATGGAAATAAATGAAAAATTAT
>JASDQU010235148.1:18972-30484 GCA_032191745.1 Picea mariana | reverse complement strand
TTTTTTGTTTTGGTGATCTCTTCTCTACTTTTATTTTTCCTCTTCATATATTGACTCGGGTTTGGGTTTAGATAAACCCTATCGCTATGGATATGGATGATGTAGATTTCGATGTAATGGAAAGCCAAGATGGAGGAGGTATGGTTCCTGGATGATGTAGATTCTGATGTAACGGAAAGCCAAGATGGAGGATGTATGGTTCCTGGATGATGTAGATTCCGATGTAACGGAAAGCCAATATGGAGGAGGTATGGTTCCATTTAATTTTTGTTGTTCCTGTGTTATGGTATGAATTATGTATGGTTTATGCACCATAAATGGAATGTAGGTGGAGCAAGGATGGTGAAAGGCAGACGCGGAGGGAGTACTTTGAAGTTTCATAGGTAGAGAGCTTTTTCACTTTCTTGCAGTATGAAATGCTTCTACTCCATGATATTCATTTTTAGATTTTCAACGCAAATTATCCATTTTTTGGTTATTTAAATCTGACCTTACTTAATCTCTATTAGTATTTATGAACTTATTCAATTAGTCTGGATTAAATTCTCTCATAATTCTCCATTAAAATCTCCCACAATTCATAGTCTTTCCCTAATGTAAAAAAAAAGCCAAAGGAATACCCTACCCAAACTTTGTTAATATATTTTTATTCTGATTGGCTTGATTGACTTTGTCTTGATTATATATAAATCATCATTTAAAATCTCCCACAATTCATAGTCTTTCCCCTAATGTAAAAAAAAAAAACCTTTATTCAAAGGAATACCCTACCCAAACTTTGTTAATATATTCTTATTCTGATTGGCTTGATTGACTTTGTCTTGATTATATATAAATCATATAAATCATCATTGGGCATGTTCCCCATACAGCCAATTTTTTAAATTGTTGTGTTTCCGCCGCATTGTTATATGGCAGTTCGGAAAATTTTAATTGTTATCCTTAATGGTTGATGGCTACATCTGATCCACCATTCTCTCAGGAACAGGACTGCGTGCAGGCACAGAGACAGAATGCCGTTACTGTTACTAAAGGTAACAAACTGGAAGAGGGCATCATTGCTAATGGCCGATCATTGTTGCTAGTCATTACATGAAGGTCATTGCCATGAGCCACTAGCCACAGGTGTTGATCACTTGATGCTGCATCCTGTTTAGTTTTTATTTATTTATTCTTTACGACTTAATGTTCACTATTTTCCTTAATGGACATGTTCTCTCGAAAACTCGTTTTTTCTTTTTTAAATAATTGAAAATTTTAATTCAATATTCTACATTACAAAATAATTTAATTCATGAGGCTACTCACATTTCTATTAATTTAATTACATTTGCATAAATCATTTTAACATTCTATGGCCACAGTTTTTAAGCCAGTATTATATATATGGCTAAATAATATATTTAGTAATAATATGTATTTGTGTTGTTGTGATTATCTATTCTGTTTGAACTTATTATGTTATGTTTTTTTTTTTTTATGTAACATTGATTATGAGTATTTTGAATGTTTTTTTAATGAAACATTGATTATGAGTATTTTGAATTATAATAGTAATTGGTTTTTACATAAACATGTTTTTATTTAATAGTAAATATATATAAGTTTAACCTAAAAAGTTTAACTTCTTTATAGTTATAGTTAAAATATTTTATTTTTATAAAATGCAGAGATTTATTTTTCCACTACAAAATGCAAATGCAAAGGATTTTTAGACTTAATGTTGAAATAGAAGATGAGAATGACATTTATTTTTCTACTACAAAATGTAAATGACTGCTAAACTCAACCTTGAAATAGAAGATGAGGATGACATAACCATCTAATTGTCACCTTTCTTTCAAAGTAATTTTTTGGATTTTTTCATCTTGTCTTTTGCAAATATAGTATTATATTATAAAAGATTTTTTTAAATAATAATTATATTTAAAGTTGTTTGTTTTAGATTATGTATTTTTTATTTTTTATTTCATATAATTTGCATTCCAGTAAGGGTTTTATGAAGGTTTCACCCATATGCCGTAACCTCTAATCATAACAGAACCCATGTGTTATAACCTCTAATCATAACATAAAGAGAATGTATATAGTGATGAAGTAAGAGTGCAATTATAAGGAAACCCTTACCTATTAATAAAAAATATATAGTAAACATTTTTAATATTATTAAGATTTTACTTTTCTTGATTAACAAGACTCCTATTGAAGTTTTTAACATTTTATTTTTTAAAATTAATATTTTATATGAAATTTACTAAGCTCAATTACTTCAATTTTTATGCATATTTAAATTTTAATATGAGTTATTAACATAAGCATATTGCATTAATTCAATAACCATGCATAGAGATGCAACTAATATAATCAATTAGGTCAAGAATCTGTTTCCATTTTCCACATGTGAATATGGTATTTTATAGTTATAGTTAGGGATAGTCTGTATCATCTATATCCACATTTTTATGTAGCTCTAAAATAACCTTCATATAGATTCATTTTAATGTTTTTAAAAGATCAAATTTTTAGAGATGCAAACATTTAACCTTTGGTCAAATTCTGACTACTAATAAGATAAGCTTACCTCACTAATTTTTTTTTTATTAATTAAACCAACTTTTTGAATTGAACTTTTAATTAACCCATTTTTTTTAAAATCTTTCCATAATTTAAATTATAGTGCACCTCTAGACACAATCATTCTATATAGACCAAGCTATAGAATAATCACGATCCCAACCTGGATAAATAATTCATGAAATATACCCTAGATGAGAAATCGTAAGCTTATTTTAGATCTCAGCCGACTTTACTTTGTAAATCTCAGCCGACTTTACTTTCTAAATCTCAGGCGACTATATCCGTAAATCCCGCAAAACATTCGATTTGTCCAATCTGGGTAAAGTCCAGAAGGGAGATTGCACGCTTATTAAATGGTTTACTGGTGTTTTTCCAGTAAAGTTTATTGGTGTTTTCCTTTCGATCAATTTAAATTTGACGATTGATATAATTTAAATTAAAACACCGAACACTCAACCACAAATTTTCTTCTATATATTTATTTTTAGAGACATCTGAACTGAGTTCGTTGGGATAGGGTTCTGAGGATCGAAATTTGCAACCTCTGCTCCAACGATTGTAAAAAAAAAACTTTGCATGATTAAAATTACTTCACCTCAAATGAAAGACAAAATTCCGTCATTAAGTTCCCTCACTTTTGAGATGCTCCAACTCATAACGCAAGCTAAAATTTGTAGGTACACTGTCCCATTGATTTAAAACTCAAAAACAGTTGACCTCAATTACTTATAATTCGAGCCAAAAATGCCTCTCTGAATAAGACCTGGCAACTATTCTGCGCACTAAGTCTATAACCTATCCCCATTTGTCGCTGGGTTTAAAGAAACTAGTGTATCGACCGTGAGGCATTTATTTGTACAAGACTCCACGCAACCACTCTAAACGTATTTCAAATGTTTTCATGTAATGATGGATAAGAGAACACGATTTAAAATTCTTCAACGTGTAATGATGGGCCACAGAACACGTCNTTTTTTTTTTTTTTAAATTCTTTGTTTTCAAAAATCTTAGATAGTAGTTATAACGAGCTTCCATTATGGAGAAGGAACAATAAATAGTTATTTTTCATTATGGTCTGTTTGCATGGTTTTAGATTTTGTGAATGAATCCAAGTTTATTAATTACATCACATATTGTTCCTAATACATATCATTTTACTCTAACCACTAAACCTTATTTATTCCAATACCTATCTCTTATAACTATAACCATTATCCTTCATAACTTTTATCCCTAAAATGTATCACTACCAACAAGTCAACATTATAACCATAACCATTATCCATCCCTTTAAAATATAACCCTATGACCATGAAACGTTAATGCTTAAATGTTAAGACTTATAACTCGTATATATATATATATATATAATTCACCCACTTTCCATATGATCCTTAATCTCTATAACCCCTTATTCCACATAATTATAACCCATAACCATTATAATCCATCACACACAACTCCTAATCTCTAGAGCCTTAATGTGAGCAATGAACATGTTAACTCCTAGTGCTCATAAGTCTTAACCCTTATCATCCCTTAAACCTTGAGGCCTCTAACCTTTTAGAGTTGTAACCCTTAACACCTATAAACCCAAAAATATATATTTCATGCCACCTATAACTACTAAGTTATATATTCTTCAATACATATAGAGCCTAACCCTTTTCATTCATTTAACCCTTATCTCTTATAACATCTAATATTTGACCCATAAATTCTATAACCCATAACAATATAATAATTAAATTTTATAACCACTATCATCCATAACCTCTAACATAGCTTATATAATTTCTCGTTCTTAACCCTAATCCTTAACCCATATGGAACATATATCTTCTATACTCTTATAACACATTTTTGAGAAACTAGATCAGCGGGTTAGCTCAAGTGAAGGAGTGTCCATGTTTTCTTGATTGAGGTTCTGAGGTCTAATCCCTGACCAAGATCCTGTATAGGGTAGAAGATTTTGCTACAGAAATGTAGAGGCTCCGTAGCTAGATTAGCTAGAGGAAAGTTGCAAATTTCTAACGAGTAGTACAAACGCAGAGCTGATCAACATCGCAGAGAAATTCAATTTGAAGTAGGACATCAGGTTCTTCCACATCTTAGGAAAGAAAGGTTCCCTAGGGGAATGTATAACAAGTTAAGGATGAAGAAGATAGGACCATGTAAGATCTTGAGGAAGTTTGATGCAAACGTCTATGATATTGAGCTTCTAGATGGAGTGGTGATGTCGCCCATATTCAATGTTTGAGACCTATATCTTTACAGGAAAGATGACACAGAGGGATCAAAATATCAAGAGTAGGTCCAATGGGAAAAACAAATGTCTCTAGTAGAGAAACCACAGATGGAGAAGATCATTGATGAGAGGATCGAAAAAAAGACCAGAAGGAAGATGTATTTTGAATATTTGGTCAAGCAGAAGGGACACCCAATAGAATATGACAGTTGGGAAAATGAAGTCGTTATTCAGAAGTATGGAAAGTCAGTGTAGGAGCTCATGGAAAGGAGTCCAGGAAATTTTGTCAAGGGGAGTATGATGCAGGAGAATCAATAGCAAGGACGTGAAACAATACCTATCAGTGTCTGGGAATCTGTACGAGACCTCAACGTTGGTCGTTTCAACCGATATTTTGAAATCTTCTTTAAATCAGCATCGAAAAAATCTTTGAGGCACGCTTGAGAATGAGCGAAGTTGGAGTTTCCACTCTAGCTCTAGAGTGTGACCACACTAGGATAGCTGCCATGATAGGTTTCGACATAGACAAGTAGCTAGGGGGAACCCTAAGAGCCCTTTGAGATAAATAGAGGTTTTGTATGTCTGAATGAGGCTGGTTGGAAGGAGTTAGACGATAGTAGGAGAAAATGAGATAGGATTTAGGAGGAGATTTTTCAGTTTTTCAGTGTTTGGTTTTCATTTAGAGTTGTAACCACTTTTCACGTATGAATATAATAGAGGAAAAATTGATCCAATGCATAGGTATACATTGTTTGCAGTTCCCTATTATTGTGTTTTCATGAATGAATGAATGAATTTCGTTATGAACAAATGGAACTATGAATGTTAGGATAAGTTTCAATTGTTTCTCTTTTGACCAGTGGTGCATAGTGTCCACATAGAACGCAGGGAGTGCGTTGACATAATATGTTTCGGTTATGAAGCTCAAAAGAGATAGCAGGAAAATTTCTCTTTGCAAGGAGTGCAAAGAGACTGGTGCAAGGCCTGCACAATGGTCTGCAAGAATTCAAACCTTGCGTAAAGATCTGGTGCAAGGAATGCACATATATCAGATTCGACTAAGTGTCAAAGGGACTTTACAAAAGTCGAAGAACTAGGAAAGGAGAATGCTATGAGGGCAAGAGGAATCTCTCTTCGAGAAATCCTTCTGATCTGAGTTATCAAAATCCATGAAACACAAGGAGTGTGTGGGGAGTCGAATTATTCACGATACCAAGCTCAGGGGGAATAACACTTTTCATAAGTGTTAACGAGATCCAATAAACAGACTCGTAGGAAGGACAATGGTGGAAGCCTTTGAACCCTTTGAAAATATTCTGAGTCTAAAGAAAGTGTAAGCTCACGGGGAAAGATATCGACCATCCAATAAACATCCAAACAACTTGGAGAAAGAATAGAGGGGGAAAGATCTCATCCGTTCGATGTGAGCGCAGAAGAATCGTAGTCTCCCGATCAAGGTAAAGTGCACTAACGATAAGCTTTGAAAGTACAGAGGAGGAGAGGGGTTACGAGATCCCAAAATCATAGGAACCATCTATCAAGGGGAACACATTGTGAGATATCAGTGTTTCACTGACTTGTGACTCAGGGAAGTCAAAGACAGAGTTGTAAGAACTTGCGACTCACGATATCATGATTTGATCACAGTTGTTTATCGAAGGAGGGAGCTAAACTATAGATCTGGCTTCATCGAGAGTTTGCAAATCGAGAAATCAGAAGTAAGGGTTCTGGGAACTTGTGAAATTTGAGTTTGTGATTTGATAGTACCTATCAGATATAGAGGAGCATGAGACATTGATTTGGTGCTCCGAGTTATCAACATTTCAGGAGTTAGTAGTGAGCACAATATGATCTAAGCCATCGGGTTGAGGGAGGATCTAGACCATCACATATGAGGCATCGGGAGTTCATGCCTTGGGAGAACAAAGGTGAACTACATCGAGAGTTCCCGATACAAGAAATTGCGATGCGCTCGGGAGATTGGCCCATGGTCAAGACGAGGGGTCACATTGTCGAAGGATAAGGGAGGAGCTAGCAGGTGCTAGGCCCCACTTCGGTATTTCAAAAGTCGTAGAATCAGGGTTGACTTATACGCAAACAATCGATACATGAAATTGCGACACACCTTTGGTTAGGCGAGTGCTCACAGCCATGGTCTCTTAATGGAAAGAGTTACCCATAGGATAGATAGCGCCCTATCCACGTGGAAGTTGAACATGGATATAAAGGGAACCTACAGGTCTCATATGAACTATGTATTTGTGGAAAGGACCTATGTAAGTGGGTTTGGGTCTATGTAACAACCCTCCTAGCTAAGGACAACCACTCAGTCAACCGGTGAATTTTTTTTTTTGTTTTAACCGTGTGTGCGCGTGTGTAGAAGAAACAACCCCCTCGACTCTACGTCAACACTCGAACCAATAGGATGCAGGTAAGATGAACAAAATCAAGATGACCCAACATATCATGGTGACAATGGGAAGCAAACGCCCCGGACATGAGGCGGGCAACTAACGACTATAGGCATAGACAGACACCAGGGGTTAGGCACAGTACTGTCACAGAATGAAGGAATCCAACAGTAGAGTCACAGTAGTGGAACTGTGCCTTTAAACAGCCCGACACTACTGATACGGCTCAGAGTGTGTCACAAGAGTGGAACTGTGCCTTTAAACAGCCCGAGACTCTTGATATGGCACTGGATTCCTTCCACCAGATTTACACACAGACATAAATACTAAGCTACAAGAGGTGTCTATATCCTGCTCGCCACAAGCAGACCGAGCGATAAAAGATTACGACCATGTACAACAATTAGCAAAAATCACGAACGCCACAGAAACGCCACCCGAATGGACTCCGACAACAACCGACCACTAGAGAGACTCAACGACATTAAATACAGTTCATTTACTCCATTGACTTCCTTTAAACGACGAGTTCCCCTCTGCCTTAATTAGGTACAATTAGCTAACTGCAATTCCCTGTTTACGGAATCATAATAATCCCGGATACCTAGTTCAAGACCCTACATTTCCTGTGTCGTGAATAACAACAAAAATTCGATAGCATTCAATAAAATAACCTTGCCAATATATCTTGTATTCCAAAAACCTTGCGATCTATAATAACGATCAATTATCTAACATGTTATCAACATCAACCTTAAATCCTTATTTTATTTTGCAAAAATCACCCACAATATACTTTAATGAAGTGCTCCATACTTATTACAATAACGAGAGATTCATAAGGTATCTCTGCCATACATAACTTTACAATAACTTACCATCTAAATATCCATACATTACATTGTTAGGTCTCACCCCTACATCACTTACTATATCACAATAACCCTTCCATTAAATAATAAGGGATTTTACATTTAATTGTTATTAATAAATAACTCCACGCTAGCATTTCCCTAACCTAGCCATATCATCACTTTTGTGTTATAACTATAATTCAATTAACAATCAAGGACCTTTTCATGGAATTTGTTCTCATAATAATTTAAACTACTAAAACAAGACTAGAAGAATAGCCATCTCGTTACCCTTTTGTTAGGTAGCCTTGCAATTAAAATTACAATATAATTAAAAACGAGGGTTTTAACCTTACGCTTTGCAATAGCATAAAACAATCCAATCGCCCATTAACATCTTAATTATGTTATCCATAACGTTTACCTTAACACTGCCCTAAACAATAACCACATACTCAATAACATTACATTGATCATTATCACTACAAGAACATCACGCTACCTTAACATTCCATGATATGATAAAGTCTTTGAATTTAGAGCCACTCTACGTACTGGCAATGATAGTCTCATTCAATGACAAATAAAAATTCAAACGATAAGGCATTTTAATATTTTTATTTCCAGACATATCCTCCAGATCCATCATGTCCATATATAACACAGCATCGTATCTATACATTGCATCCAGTCTAAAATAACATCACGACATCATAAATGAGATGACCACATTTAACCATGACAATATTTAAATTGATCATATTTGAACGTAACAGAATTTAGAAGGGACCAGAAATAGAAATAATTAAAATGTCAATATTCAAAAGGGACCCATTTAACAGGACTTACAAAAATGCCAATGTTCGAATAACCCAATCAACACTAATTAAAAATGCCATTATCCAAGATAACCTCTGTCACAAAAATTAAAACTGACACTACTCAACAACCAATTTGTCAATAATTTAACCTGCCACTATTCAATAACCACTTAAACAAGGATTGAAATGCCAATAATCGATTTACCAAATTGACAATAATAAAAAGGGGCCACTAAAAATAACAGCTTAACAATACTCAAACGCCCATATTCCATCGACAATAATTAGAAGTGCCACTTATTCAATTAATAGCTTTAACAATGGTTTAATTTAATTCCTGATCAATTTACCTTTCACTTAGATTATGATCCTGAAATTTAATCATGAAAAACATCCAAAAGCTCGGCATTAATCCAAATTTAATTAAACATACCCCGAATCTCGGCATTAGTCTAGATCTTAATTATAAAACGAAAATCAATAAAACTCAAGGGGAAGAACATTGGCGGGGAGATGGCTGGGGATGCGTGCCGGGTAAGAATTGATCAATGCCCAGACTGAGAGCGGGAAACCATGCCACGCAGCTAAAGGATTAGACAGAGGAGTAATGGCACTACTGCCAGACAGCAACGCCCTAGAAAAACGCACAGGGCCAGGCAACACGCGCAGACTCCAGACCCGATGACGGTAGACACGAATCTTCAGACAGGGATGGTTAAACATTTTCCTTTTTAGGCGTGAAGGGAAGCTCATGACTCGTGACAGTAAAATTTTGAATTAATGAAATATTTCTGTTTATTATTACTATTAATGATTAGTTTTCATTAATATGAGCCTTCCTATTGGATTGGACTCTGGAAAATCTTTAATCCCTAATAAATTTTGCTATTTGGAGGCTACGAGTGGATCATGAACAAGATAAAACGTTCAACTGTGAGGCCATGACGCATTGTCTTCGTTCTGTTAGATAATCTTACTGGAACCATATGGCCAGTAGTTGGGAAAGACCGTAAGAGAAGCTAATGAGCGACAATGTTCCACTCTGATACTTAAATGATAAAGTCGACCCAACCTCAAAGGGATAATATAACCCTGTCATCAACCGCCCGTATTGACCATAATGTTGGACAGCATTAATGAAACTAGGATAGTATATTGAACATCAATCTTGGAACAACAATATGGAACAGTCATATTGAATAATCATATTGAACCCAATTATTAAACAGCCGTAAATAAACAAATTTCCTTAAACGGTGATATGGAACCCTAATTTGAACGCTAATTTTGATCAACGCTTTAATATGATAATGGAACCATAGGAATGAATGAAATTATTAAATGGAAAGGTAACACAACGTTATTGAAAACAGATACATTGAAACGCAGAGATATGGAAGCAGATTTTTAGGTACATTCAACTCAGACCAACGCCGACCCTTATGACTGCAACTGTAAAACATTAAGACACAGAGTAAAAGCTCAAACGCTCCATACACCGTCTCTAAAAATGCCCAGAAATCGAATGCTACCATGACCAGGAACAGTTTCCAAACGCCCACTGTGTGCGATCGACTACCCAGAAGGAATTTGCTCACTGCAGGTGATAACTACGCCCCCAAACAAGAATGGTTTGCTGTATCAAGGAAAACGCCCAACCTGGGAAGGCTTTATGGTACATAAATCATCTCTCCCACCAAATAAAAAAATGACCAAGGTAAAAATTCCCACAG
This sequence comes from Picea mariana, assembly GCA_032191745.1. Lineage (NCBI taxonomy): Eukaryota > Viridiplantae > Streptophyta > Pinopsida > Pinales > Pinaceae > Picea > Picea mariana. Next base: position 19,840 of record JASDQU010235148.1, on the reverse strand, counting down.
TGTAACAAACGCCCCAGCAGAAGATTGCTCGCAGTACAAATGAAAATCCAACGAAGGCAAAGTGCCCAATGTAAAACGAGAATCCCATGGAGAGAAACAATGCCCCATACAAGAAAACAAAGACCCACTGGGAATCGCCCACTTTATAAATTGAAACCCCCATAGAGAAGAATGTGCCCAAGGTACAAAAATGAAAACCCACTGGGAGAGAGAGCAACGCCCCCGAAACATCAAACACCATCCATAATATAAAAATTTCTTTTCTGAGCTATTATAACAGTGGTAAATACTTTATTTACAAGGCAGGTAGCAACAGTAAGGGTTTCATGGTCACGCCAATATCCATTAAGCTACAGTCCACATACACATTTCACACTACATCCATTAACTACAAGCTGCATAGGGCCATTAACTACAGTTTATAAATATACATAGCAAGATAGAAAACCCAGAGATTTACATACATGTGTCCTTAATGCTTTCAGAAATTCTTCTTGTGCTCCCGCCGCTCCAGCTCCTTCTTGCCAACCGCAACCAACTCACCGGTACATCCGAGCCAAATGCTAGGGGTACTCTTCTTCCCCCTCAGCCCCCTGAGCCGCAAAGGGGCCACACACAATGAGAGAGTAACTAGCTCCTTAGCTCGCCTACAAGGCTGAGCTACCACTCAAATCTGCTGAGGCTTCCCAACTCCTACCAGAAATCAGTCAGTCTCTATTCTCCAGCATAACCATACCAATCTAAGCAAAAGTCCCCTCCTTTCCCCCTCCTCCTTTCCTTTATTCAGACTCAAAAACCCTAATTCCTATTTTTCTTAGGTTTTCCCCCCTTTTTCTCTTTTGACTTTCTTATTTTTCTTTTTAGTTTA
>JASDQU010235147.1:2586-17116 GCA_032191745.1 Picea mariana | reverse complement strand
AGGTGTTCTCTAATTTGTCATCATTTATTGGTTGGGTCGGGCTTTGCCCAACCTACAATTTGTGCGATAATATTTTGGCACCGTTGTCGGAGAAGATTTTGAATCATCTTCCGAACCCTAACGACACTTTGGCAAGATTTGACCCGAAATCCTTTACCCTTAGCTTGCATGGCGACTCCATTGAAGAACGTTCCCTTTTCCACCCTTGATGAACTCTTCTTGAAGCTCATATGGCGACTCCACTTTCCACGAACCCACCTTTCCTTATTTCTCCTTTCCATCCTTTGATGAGCATTAGCCTCATCTGGTGACTCCATTGTGGGATTACCCTAAGTGATGGAACCATGGCCTCATGGGACTTACCATGGGATTTTCATAATGGGTATCCTTCTCTTGATGTTCAGAGTGTCCCTGGATATCTGAATCATTTTTCCCTGGAGTGGAGGGCAAGTTTCGCTAAATTTGACGGTGAACCAGCTCTAGCAATCACTCATGTCGTGGAGTATATGAAGTATGCTTCAAGATGAAATGTACTACATGAAGATATGCTAATGAAAATTTCTGTATATTCTCTGGAAGAAAGTCAAAGAAAGTGGCTTGCGCACTCATGTGACCCAAAAAGCATCCCATCTTCCATGAAGCTCGTTGAGGAATTTCTCAGGCATTACCGACCAGCTACTCAGAATCTGCAAGATACTTTCCAAGAGCTCAAAGACACTCTTTGCAAAAATGGTTTCCTTGTGGATGACAAGACAATAGATGAAGATTCTAAGGCTGAAGATCTAGACGAGACATCCAATGAAGATGAAGTGTTGGTATCTACCCTCCCATTTGATCGTGACATCCAAGGTTCGGTTCCTCCTACACATCAAGAAGAGAACATGATGAGTTGTAATCATTTTGAAGATCTTGATGACACTTCATGAAGTTGAAGAAACAACTAGACTCAATGATGAATTTGAGGATCCTGTTGAAGCCACCCCAGCCTCTGCTGTTCTTGCACACGAAGACAAAGAGATGGTCAATCATGTTGATGGTCCTATGAAAGAACCTTTGGATATGGTTGATGAGAATATAGACACTTTCATACAGACTGGCGGATGCAGGTGGGATTTTGGTCGTCTCATTTTTTATAGAGACCACATTTACAACATTGAGGGTAGCCCTCAAGAAAAAGGGTTTGAGTTGTCATCTTCATAGGATTTCTTTTCATGCATGTATGATTCATATGTTTGGGAGCCTGATGATAACATGATTACAAATTTATTCGAGGATGACCGATTGCAGCATTTTCAAGATGATTTTCAGTCATCCCATGGGACTTGTGATGCATATCTTTTGGGGGGTGCGGACTTGTTGTATGAGAACTCTCAACCACCTTCATCCTCAATTTTGGAAAAATACTAGGACGTGGCCATCTCAGATCGATCAAAGGCTCACTCTACAGAGAGGAAGTATCTTCATATTGAGGATTTCTACAGGGGTTCACAAATGAAGAGGCCACATTTTTATTTCTCTAGACCTGAGCCTATCCCTTATCTCATTCCTCCTTATCAGGGTAATCATGAGGTCTTTTTGGGATCTCTCATATCTTCTCGGTCTTCATGAAATAGTGATCATACTATCGGAGATGAAGATGACCCATCGTCTACATACGATAGCCCTCTTCAGAGATGGACTGATCGGTCTTGTGGCTACACCTTCAGGCAACATGATCAGGCTAATGATTTCTCCTTCCAGCAGGACTTCCTCCCTCCCACCCATCTCTCTTCATTTCATTTCTTGATTGATTATATATCTATTTATGCTCATGATCATTATGTGCTTGACTTATCTCTGGTGTTTTACATAATTAAGCATAGGGGGAGATATTTTGACGAGATGAACCACTGGTTGCACTGGTTGTATGACTTCAACTTACATCACCTATTGCTTGATCTTCAGGGCCCCAGGCCCCAGGTAAGTAGGTGGGTCATCCTCCTTTCCTTGCATTTGCATATTGATTGCTCATGTTAGTTTAGATGCATTTCATATTTCATTTTTCTCTACTTGCATATTGATTTCATTGAAGGATGCTAATTATGTTTTTCATTGAAGGACTATCCAAACCCCTACGTGGTTGGGTTAAGGCCTTCCAACCAGGATATCTAAAGGATGTTATCATTGCAATACCATCAAATAGGGGTGAGCGAGGAGGATGTGCGTAAGATGGTTTACAGTTGTCACTATGAGCATAATGAGTTTTTGGTCATACCATTTGGGTTGACTAACGTCCCTGCTACATTCCAGCCATATATCAATCAGGTATTCATTCTACAATTGACGAAATTTGTTTGAGTTTTCTTTGATGACATCTTAATCTACATTAAAAACAGGGAAGGACCGCTTGAATCACATAAATGAGGTGCTTGGCATACTTGAGCAACATTTATTTTACGCCAAGGTATCAAAATGTGAGTATCGGTTGATTCAAACTTTGTATTTGGGGCAGAAGATTAATGCTCAAAGGGTTAGTGTTGATGAGAAGAAGATCAAGAAATTCCAGGATTGGCCTAAACCAAGGAATTTGTCACATTTGAGAGATCACATGAAGCATATGTTTGGGTTTCTTATCCCCTAGCCTAGGGATAACTAAAGAGATTATGTCTCGAGGCCCACAGGTCCTAGACATGGAGTACCGAGAGCCATATTGACTTGAGCCTGGCCCTGGAGGGCCCATCCTTCTTCTTCTTCAACACCTCCACCTTGTAAGCGGGAGCAGCATCCATCCCATCCGCCTGGTCCTTCAACAAAAATGGATCTTGCTCCATGAGGTAATGAGTTCGGGTATCATGGTATGTGTCACTCTGATTCTCAAAACATTTAAATATGTGCATTTAATTCTTTTTACTTCTAACGTATGCTTGGACCTTATGCCTTTCCACTTGTCCATACCTGGGGGGAATGACAGGATGCCCTAGTAAGTTGGTTCCCATAGGGTTTGAGTTGCCACTGGGGGGGTTCATGAAAGGTCATCGTCTGTTCCCACCATACTTACCACTTTTCATCTTTTTCCCTCTCATCCATCCCATACATTGGTCCGGGCATTGGATTTTCCAAGCTAGAAAGGGTTGTACCTTACCTTGTGGGAAGAAGGAGCTAAAGGCCCAGAGGGTAAAAGCAGCTGGCAAAAGATAAAAGCCAAAAGAACAAAACCTTCAGATGCTTCGCCCAGGGATCCCCAAGAAAGCAATGAAAGGCTTCTCAACAAGAAATAGAGGGACCCATAAAATAATAAAATCAAGACCTAGTTGGAGGATAGGAGGTCTCATCACGAGCCAGCCCATTAGGTCCATGGGCATGTAGAGGTATGACACTACCATTCAACTGGTCACCACTCCAGGGTAGTGGCTCTTGGTGGCATAGCCAAGAGAAAGGGGGTCTCATCACGAGCCAGCCTTCTCATCTCTGTGAAATGCTTGTGGGTAACATTGCCACCATTGGTCACCACGCCAAGGAAGTGTCCCCTAACTAGTCTCTTGAAAGAAAAAGAAATAAGATAAAAAGATAAAAGGCATGAATGGGCTTGGAAACATTTGCATCCATGAAAAGGTGCAACTCACTCTCTTCAGAGGACCCCAGAGGTAAGCCATACATTCCCCTGTCATCACTACACCCATTGCTCAGACATCCCTTACCACCTCACCCACTTACATGGTCTGGATTTGTCTTCACCCGAAAAAATCCCACATCTAATGAGAACTAGCCCAATAGGGCATCATATCATCCCCTCCAAACCTGGCTTGTAGAATAGCATAACGTCTTTGAGCACTTGTCTGGGAAAGCGGGTTTCATGCACATGTTTAAATAACTTGATTATTAGATGTGATTGACATTGCTATGATCCATGTGACTTATGAGCACATGGAGGGTGTACTTGTTGTTGTTGCAGGGCCACACCCGACGGACAGGTACACATGGGGAGATGATTAATTCAAACCTCCATAGGGCTAAAATCCCACCATATGGATGTTGAGACCCCAGCCAGGGGCAGAGACAGATCAGAGGTTTGAACTGAAGAGAGAGGAGGACTTTCCACCAGAGATAGCCTGGCAGGCCTGGACCCAGAGGGGTCTTGCCCTTCTCACTATGATGTAGGCCTTGGAAGGCCCGTGACATCACCCATGTGACCCATGACATCACCCAGTGGTTTCGACACTTTGGAGGCAGTTGTGTGCCAAGTGGCACGTGTGGTTTGATCCAAAGGCCCAAGGAGGCCTAGCGTTTTTCTCCTGGAGGCCAACGTTTCCCTAAAAAGGCCTAATGTTTCCCTAAAAGGGCTTGACGTCACCTTTTCTGCTTGATTTAGGATTTTATTATGTCATTTAATGTAAAAACAAGATATTACATGTAACAGGCCATGTTGGCCTTTTTGACCTAATTCTGGTCTTTGAAATTGTATAAATAAGGGTTTTTGCCCTTGTATTTTTCATCATCTTTCACTCACACTACTTGGTGAGGTCTGAAATTTTCACCCTACTTAGGGTTTATGGCTGAAATTTTAGGCACACTTGTTGAAGGAAGCTAATTTTGGACTATTTTGGCAATTTTTTTGGTGGAAGTGTTCAACTAGGGTATTTGCTTGATGATTCTTGATGAATGTAAGGAAGATTTCTGCAATTATTCGTAATTGAATGGTTATGGTTATGCTTATCTTGAATTTACATCAAGATTATGAAATTTATAGTTTAAAACCCTAGGAAGCCAAAAACATGTTATTGTCCTTGCTTTAAGAGCTTTTACCTCCTAGATTTTGCCAAGAAGCTGATTTTTCTTGAATCTTTTGTTAAGGGCCTTGCCATTGCAACACCCTAGCACTTTTGCTTCATCCAAGCCGTCATTTTCTTCATCATTGAGTTAAAGGAGGAAAAATACTAGGGCCTAGGGTTACCTACACCCTAGTAGCTATTTTCCCCCTAGGGTTTGGTAGTTGAAGCCTTGGGTTACCAACACTTCAACTATTAGCCTCTCTTGTCTTTAGTTCTTTTTCTATCATCTTTTCCTTCAAGATTTTCTGCCACCTAATAGACTCCATTTGCCCTAAAGGCACTAATCTAAGACTTGCCATTGATTAATTGACACAAAACAACTATCAAAACCTATACCTTGGGCTTTCTACTAACCTCTTCTAACATTAGAATAGCCTAATCTACTAACTTTATTGTTGTTGTTACTAAAGTAAGCCACAACCATACTTTGCAGCATTAAAAGCATCTAAAAGCAATTGAAAAAGTTGATTAATGCATTGCCTTACTTGCTTCTGACAAATGCTAGTATTTTGATGTTAATAAGCGATTATTCTTGGTCATTTTGAAGTTATATCAAGGAACTTATTGTGAAGTTATTGTCTTGTAAATATTGCTGCTATAAATTTCTGTTTACTTCACCATTATATCAGTCATTGCTTTTATTGATAAAGTATGTGGTTTTATGAAGTACTAACAACAAGTTGTACTTGCAAAAGACATATTTTCTTGTTGCTTTGTTCTGGGCAGGTACATCTTGATACTTCACTACTTCATTGGTTAAAACCTCGGGACTTTCTGATCAGTGGTGACTTGTGAGAGGGGACTTTTTTCATAGACATCTTAACCTTGCCTTCTCAAACCCTCAGGTCATCGGGAACGTCTCCCCTGTGCCATCAACCCTAAATAGAAAGAGGCATCCTATTCAGGTGACAGTGATAGGATAGCCTCAAGTTACGCCAATTTGCTCTATGTTAACCTTTCCCTTGATCAAAGTAAAAATTGTGTGATAACAGGATTGAGGCTATTTATAGAATGAAGAAGTTTGACAATTCCTTGACTACATTTGAAAAGAGTCATTCATAGTCTCTCTTGACTAAAGTGAATGATAAAGGAGAAACATTGATGTTTTTAATTGAATATGTTAAAGCAAATAAGGGTGTGCAAGGCCAAGGGAAGTTTCGACATGAGGATGACCAACATCCTCTTTCATCACAAGAGCCACCTATGCAAGATATATCAGATTCAAAGCGTGATGAAGAGGCTAAGAAGTTTCCAGCTTTGTCTATAGATTCCAAACTTACTAAAGGCACGGAGTTATGTGAAAATTTTGTTGTCAATTCTAGACCCATAGCAGATCCAAATACTATCAAGAAACGAGTATGTAATGACACATATATTTCTGAATTCATAGAGGAAAGTGAGCAGGGAGAATTGACAAGGAGTTTGAGGGTTTTCCTAGCCCCATTTCATCAATGACGGAATATGTGGTTGTTGAAAAACGAAGCAGAGGCAAAAATACAATGAATATAAAGACTTCCAAGGTGACAATGAATACAAAAGCTGCCAAGGTAAAATCCATGGACATTTTGAATGCCCTTATGGATAAGCAGTTGCTTGAGGACGAGCAATCTCAGGAAGGGAGGACTATAATGTCCCTTTCCGAGTAATCACTCCAGGACGACCACTCAATAGCCTATCTAATTCCCATGGACTATAGTCGGTAAAAAAGGGAATTAATTAATTTAATTATCTAAATGTCATTTGGGTGGGAAAAAAAATTTAAAAGTGACATTGAATAATTAAATAAAAAGATAGGGAAAGTGGCTTTTGGAAAAATATTGAAGAAAAACCTTATTAGGTCAGTTTAAATTTAATTATTGGGCGGAAAAAGGAAAAAAAGGGGGATAAAAGAGAGATTGGAGTTCATTCTCTCATTATTCATGATCATTTTACAAAATTGGATTTTGGAGAGCTCTCGTAACTTTTGTTGGCTTTGGGACCTGGAACCTTGAACAATTGGTTTTGGTGGTGAAACGAATCCACCCTAGTTGATCTAGAGGAGAGATCACAAAAATCTCTAACTGGAGATTCATTTTGGAAGAAGGAGATTCATTAGTTGGATCAATCTTGGGCATTTTCAGAGTTGTGGGGGTCTTGAAGAGGCCATTCTGGTACAGATTGATCTGCAGATCTTTACTTCCGATCTTCTCATTGGGTTGTATTAGTTATTCTCAGGTCGTGGGGGATTAAATAAGGAGGCCACATCACTTGTATCAGGTTGTGGGGATTTCAAGAAGGAGCATTGTTGATGATTGCAGCTATGTGAGACATTCTCCAGCTTACAAACTTGTGATATATGGATCATTGCAACTATGTGAGACTTTCTCCAGCTTACAAACTTGAGAGAAATCCCCTGAGAAGGGTACGTGGTTCCTATCTGAGACAGAACTGGAACATAGAGATGACCTCCTCCATTCAGAGAGTTGAGAAGAACTCCAGATGATTATTCTGTGGGAAACGCAATCTGTTGAGTTGGACGTGCCTGTGGCTGAGCACAAGGTGAACGTGTGAAATCCCAAAGTGATGGGTGCATTGTCATGAGAACAGAAAAGAAGATGATGTATTAGCCTCCTCTCAGTAGAAGAGTTGATGAGAACCTCCAGACAACTCTCCTGTGTAATGCAGTGGGAAAGAAGATTTGTTGAGTGGACGTGCATGTGGACGAGCACAGGTGAACATGTGAAGAAGTGGTTCCTCTATGTAATGCAGTGAGCCAGAGATATGGACATCCCTATGGATGTGCCCCTAGTGGATGAGCACTAGTGGGCGTATCAAATCCCTTGCTATATTGTTCAAGAGTCAGACCTGCCTGTAATCCTAATTTTAATGTAAAGGGTACAGGTTGGCCCCACTTTAATGTGACTGGTAATTAACTAAAAGATAATTAATCTGGTCAATATTAATTATATTATAAGCTAGTGAGGTCGGCCTTGTGCCAATAGACACTTTTATAGACAAGTTCAGGTTAGTATAAGTAAAGGTAAATTCCCCATTGAGGAATCATATCTTTCATGTGAGTTTGGAAATTTCAATAAGTACACCTCCTTGGGAAAAGTGCGCACCTCTCTTGGGCACTAGTCTTCTAGGGTTTGAGCACCCTCTTGTGTGCTAGGTTTTATCTTGGTGGTGAAGGCCTCTCTCTTGAAGAATATAGCAAAGGATTTGGCTGGGTTTTCTTCCCTTGTTGAGAAGGGTTTCTCGGGATACTTCTTGTGTTCGTGTGCATGGTGCTTCTTCTTGTGATCTTGGTTGCTGCAACATTTATGGTTATGGTTAAATGCTAAAAATGGAATGATCTTCATGCTTAACCTTGACTATTGAAAAATCAACAAGCATCAACTATTTTCTGCAGTTCGTGGGTTTCCAAAGGGGAAGAGCATCGTTTCCAACAGTTGTGACATTATTAAAGAAGACCAAATCACTATATGTAAATCACAGGGGTCAAAAGAGGTTAGCCTCAACACAAATTTATTTGTCATTTTTCATATTTTCTTTCCTCATTACATCATATCAGTTACCTACTGTAAGTTCTGTCCAAAAAGCTTTGTCTGTTGTCCAAGTATGGTGAATAACAACACATCAGCTCGTGGGTAGTATTTAAGGAGGACTATGCCCATTATTTATTAGGTCGTGGGATTTCAAGAGGTGGTTGCTCGTAGTAGGATGAACTGCCATTGTTTGCAGTTGTTGTATGTCTGAATCGTGGCACTTATTTGCAATCATGAGAGCCAAAAGAGAGTTGTATTGGTCCATCAAATGCTGCCAAGCAGGGTATCTTCAGGTCAAAATAATAAAAAACAAATCTAATTCCATTTGATGGGTTTTTGTTTGTTTTGTGATAGTTGAATGAGATTGTGATCATCTTCACTATTTCTGTAGAGTATGTGAGTTGTTATAACAGTTTAGATGGGTTATAATCATTTGCAATAAATAGAATTGTTGTTTTGATGGAATGCAAATAAATTCCCTTGTGTGCAAAACCATTGTGGGTTTACGGTCAAACTGTTTGATAAAAGTTTTCAACCAACAGTAAACACTAAAACATATCACCATCCCTAAAGGAGGAACTCACTGTTTGACAAAAGTTCTAAACCAAATAAATACTAAACATAACAACAGTTTAAAGGGGGATCTTACAAACACATGACAATCTTTGGGTCAAGCCTTGTGCCATTTTGTTTTCATCTAATATTTCAGTGTTTACATGGTTGTTGATGATGACATATTGAGCTAATGAATGTTGAGTCACTTAATTCACTCAATGCCATATTTTCTCTATTTGTTTTCCATCATTTCATTCTCACACTTTATAACAAGCATGTTGTCTAAATGATATATCATCTATGGCTTGTTAAATATAGCAACAACTTGTACATATTAACTTGTTTTATCATTGAGAGAGAGTTGACAATATTGTTAGTTGTTTTAGTCAATCTACTCAAGTAAATCTCCCATTGCTACAACCGATTGGGCTAGATAGGCCATATGGATTCCCCCCTAGGCTAGGGTAGTTGAGTATCCTTAATCTGAAGTGTGGGGAAAGGCTATCGAGATGACAATGGGTAGCTTACCTATTGTATCTCTAGGTCTCTTGTTGAAGTTAAGAATTTTCGTCCTAGGGTAGACTTTGAGTGGTACAACCCATAATGCCTGATGGAGGCCAAATAGCGCTAGCATGGGTTTCAGAGACGAAGACAGTGTCTGACAAATTAAGAGCATCATACATCAACCACGACGATGACCAAAAAGATCCATTGTCATTACAACAACTAATGGATATGCCTATGCCCTAGTGCATCTCCCATTGGGCCCATCATTTGGAAGCTCTAGATCGAGGTTCTCGTCTGAGTGGAAAGGAGTCTCGAATTACAACTCTGAGGTTCCTAATGACTCCCCATTTCCTTTCATGTTGTGTTTCCATAACCAACTCCCTAGAGCATTTGAGCTCTGCAACCTGAGATCTGCTAAGATATTCATCTAGTAAGATCTTATTGGGGAGAGAAATACTTCCATCTGGCTCTAAGGGCCTGTTATCCCCTATCCTAGGGATAACTAAGGAGATTATGTCTAGAGGCCCACAGGTCCTAAACATGGAGTACCGAGAACCATATGACTTAAGCTTGGCCCTAGAGAGCCCATCATTTATTCAATGCATCCTATCTATCAGCAACGACAACATCCATCCCATCGGCCTGATTCAGAAGTAGCAATGGGTCTTGCTCCATGAGGTAATGAGTCTGGGTATCATGGTATGTGTCCTTTTGATTTTTGAATTATTTGAATATGTGCACTAAACTCTCTTTTGTTTCATGACATTTGCTTGGAAATTTTTCTCTTTAACTTGTCCATACCTGGGGGGGTGACAGAGTGCCCTAGTAAGTTGGTTCCCTTAGGGATGAGTTGCCACTTGGTGGGTCTATGAAAGGTCATCATCCATTCCTTCTACACTTGCAACTTTTCATCATTGTCCCTCTCATATTTCCCCCTACCTTGGTTCGGGCATTGGGTTTGCCAAGCTAGTAAGGGTTGCACCTTGCCTTGTGGGAAGAAGGGGCTAAAGGCTCAGAGGGTAAAAGTAGTTGGCAAAAGTTAAAAGTGTTGAAATATTGTAACTACAAAGAGTATTCTATTTATTATTGATGTATTATTCATTAGATCAATCCCCTTTTGTGGATTGATCATGTCGGGCATTGTAAATGACCAAATCCCCTTTTGCGGATTGGTCAAACCCTAATTATAATATGCAAATTGATAAGACAACCTCCACACAAATTAAAGTGGTTCTAACCACCTAGAAAGAGAAGTCGGCCCTGCCAATGAAGAGACATCTCCTTTCAGCACTTGCCAATTTGTATAAATAAAGGAGGTCAGCGCCTCATTTGTTCATTCACTCATTAGATCATCCAAAGCGCAAGTTTGGAGCCGCAGTTGGAGAAGAAGGAAGAGAGGGAGGCGCATTACTTGGGAGAGGAATTTCTGTAGTGTTTGGTTTATTCTCTTGGCATTGTATTGGCTATCTATATTAAGGAAGTTTTTGTTGGGTTTTCTTCCCCATGAGGGTTTCCCAGGATAAACAATGTGTCTCTTGTGATTGTTTTTCTCTTAGTGATCCTATCTATGCTATGGTTATCTAGTAAATTGAAAAGAAACCTAATAATGGTTTAAACTCTAACATGGTATCAGAGCGAGGTTGAAGAGAGCATCTTTCACAACAAGAAGAAAAACATCACTGTTGTCGTACAAGAAAATTAGGGCCTTTTGTTGGAGAGGAATTTTTGCCTAAAACCCATCTAGAAAAGTGTGCCCTACCCTAGTGAAGCTTTTGGCATCTTCAGCACACCTTTTCAGTGGATAGAACTCTCGAAAAGTGAAACCCTAGTTTTCACCGGTACCAGAAGCACCAGTGTAGAAATACGCAGGTCAAGTTTGAGGGGGCAAAATTTGGATTTTCAAAAATCTGACTGTATCATCTTACTCACCTCAGCTCAGCGCATCTAGCCCCTGGATCAGAATTTCAAAATGTGAAGTTTGAAAAATTAGGGTTTCCTCATAAAACCCTAAGTTGTAATAATAGTTGTAGTTTCAGTACTAGTTGCAGTCACCCTTGAAGTTTTTAAAAGGTGTTGGTAATTATTACCGTTGCTACCAGATGGTGCCACTACCTGCAAATGATATCAAAGGTATGTACTCACATATGTTTAAATTGTTACGCTTTAAAGGGTATTTGCAGGAGAAGGGATATCTTGCCATAGATCTAGAAGGATCTCAAGATCCAACACATTTAGAGGAATAATGCCACCCAGGTTTGATTATTCTAATATGCATCTATTTGTTATGACATTATTTTGATCTAGGTTGCATGTTAAAGTTATGACCATCATACTAACCTTTGGTCAAAATTAAAGTCAAGGTATTAGATGGATTAAAGTTGAGATCATAGAGTTTATTCCTAGATCGTGAGAAGACTAGATCGTAGCTTCAAAAACTTCTAGGAGATATGAAATCTCCTGGGAAGATTCCCTTGTTTCAATAACAGAGAAAGAAGCCAGTCAGAAAGACTAGGATATGGTTTCTTCTGTGAGACTAGAAGAGAAGTCAGTATTGACTTCCAAGATTGATCTATACAGATCAAGCATGTTGCAGATGTACAAAGCCTGATGTGTGTCTAGAGGATTCTCCCAGCAAGAGGGAGAAGACTATGACGAGACACTTACTCCAGTAATTGAAGAAATAGTTCCATTATTTATGAAGACAACTAGAACAACCATTATTCATATATAGTATGAGATGCAGGGGGAGCAATCCCCATATTTAAAATTGAGTGGCAGTTGGTGCATTACATTAGTTGGGTCATGGAGACATGACTACAATAAAAGATAGAGTTACCTCCATGAAAGAAGAAGAGCTACCTTCAGTATCAGTTATTGAGCCACTCTCAGTTTCAGATGAAGTTGTTGCTATGACAGAATAAGAGGAGTTACTCACATATTTCAGCAGTCACAGTGAGAATGGAGCAACCATTCTCAGCTTCAGAGTAGTTGCAGGTGCAGAGTCCCAGTTCCAGAAGGAACAGTTGCAGAGAGAGTAGAGGACATACTCCCAGACAGTGAGATAGATAGTGCTTTGCAAAAAGCACATAGAACTAGCACATGATTATGTAGATTGAGTTGCAGCTGAGCAAGTGTACCAGATTGGTACAAAGTGATGTGAAAAAAATGATTTGAAGATTGAAGATAGAAAGACTCATGTCTACCAGTTGAAGGAAACTCTGTACGTGTTGAAGCAAGCTCCTAGAGCTTGGTATGGAAGAATTGACTATTTCCTGAGGAGCTTGGGCTTTACCAAGAGTAAAATTAATTCTAACCTTTATCCCAAGGTTATGAGTGATGAGCCATTGATGTTACTACTATATGTAGGTGATGTATTCTTGACAAAATAAAGAAAATCTCATCACAGATTGCAAAAGAAGCTCGCTACAGAGTTTGATGGAAGACCTAAATGCATTATCTCTTAGGTCTTGAACTTTGGAAGAGCACAGAGAAGATGTTCCTTAACCATGGGAAGTATGCAGTTAAAATGAAGAGGTTTGACATGTTGAAATATAAATCCATGAACACACCCATGGAAACGAAGTTGAAGTTACTGGTAGATACCTCGTCAGAATTGGTTGATGCTACCCTGTACAAACAGATTATTGGTTCAGTGATGTATCTGACGAATACCAGCTTAGATATATGTTTTGCCTTGAGTCAGTTTCTGGTAGAGCCCAGGCATGTTCACCTAGTTGTTGCAAAACATGTGATAAGGTACCTTAAGGGTACATTAGATTGTGGTCTCAATTATAATGGAGATCATGACTTCAGACAGAGTGGTTACACCGATTCAGATTGATTTGGAAGTGCTTCTGATAAAAAGAGCACTTCAGGGTGTTGTTTCCGTCTGGGGTCAGCCATGACTTCATGGCAGAGTAGGGAGCAATTCAACATTTCTCTGAGCATGGGAGAAGCGGAATACATTGTTGCATGTTCCGCCAGTTGTGAAGTCATATGGCTTCGGATGTTGTTGACAGATCTATTTGATCTGGAGATGGAAGCCATCGTGATCCTATGTGATAACCAGAGTTGTATGGAGATGATGTGTTCCATGATGAGTCAAAGCACATAGAGATCCGGTATCACTTCATTCGTGATATGTTGCAGAGAGGAGCCATAAAGCTCCAGTATGTTAGCAAGGATGAACATGTTGTTGATGTGTTGACCAAGCCTCTATCTCGTGTAAAGTTTGAGCACTTTCGGGATAAGCTTGGTGTAGTTTGAAAGGACCTCCCTCGAAAGGGGGAGTGTTGTTGTGATGCTAGCCTAGTGCTAAAGATTTCCAGCTTCATGTTGTGATGCCAGCTTCGTGCAGATGATGATGTGTTGCCAGCCTCGCGCTATGATGCCAGCTTCATGTTGATGATGTGCTGCCATCCTCGTGTTGTGATGCTGGCTTCATGTTGATGTTGTGTTGCCAGCCTCGTGCTGTGATGCCAGCTTCGTGCTGATGATGTTGTGTAGCTAGACTCGTGCTATGATGCCAGCTTCGTGCTGAAGATTCTCAGCTTAGTGCTAATGCTCCAGCATTTGTGTTGTGATATTATTGTTGTTGATGTTGTATCAGCCTTGTGTTGTTATTGATGATGATGATGTATTAAGTGTTATAATAATCCATGTTGATGAAGATGATGATGATGATGCCACTTCAGCTTCTTGCTGAAGATGATGATGATGTTATTTCATCTTCCATGTTGAAGATGATGATGTTACTTTAGCCTCATGCTAAAGATATTGATGATATTACTTTAGCCTCAGGCTAAAGATGATGATGATGTTACCTTAGCCTCATGTTGATGAGGATAATGATGTTACTCCAACTCCATGCTGTGAACGATGATGATGAGAAAAACTTCTGATGATTTATAGATATGCCAGTCAGTGTTCCAGATGTTGTTGATGTTTTTGCCCTCTCTCTCTCTCATGATGATATTGTAGAATACCCTTCTTGTTAAGGGGGAGTGTTGAAATATTGTAATTGCATAGAGTATTCTATTTATTATTGATGTATTATTCATTAGATCAATCCCCTTTTGTGGATTGATCATGTCGGGCATTGTAAATGACCAAATCCCCTTTTGCGGATTGGTC
>JASDQU010235145.1:0-17037 GCA_032191745.1 Picea mariana | reverse complement strand
ATGATGGAAACTTTAGGTCATGGAATCTATAAGAAACTCCATGGACCCGAGAACTAAAGAAACACATGAAGATTCCAAGAAAGAGAGAGAAGCCAAAACAACCAGTCATTGTATCAAGAATCACAATATTGTCAGCCTGATATAAACTCAATAAAAGCAATTAGGCAGAGGAACTGAAAGTCGTGATGAAGAACAGTGTATGGAAGACTTATGAATGAAATCATTGTGAGATCCAAAACTAGAGGTTCTCCCATATGGAGGGAGAAGACTATGATGATTACTTGTTCCAGTAAACCAGATTTATCTCTACATGAGTCATTATATCATCCGCAACATCCATGAGTTGGAGTTCTACATCAGATGAATGCAAAGAATGTTCTCCATAGAAATTGAATAAAGAGTGTATGAAGAGCAATCTCAAGACTTTGAGGCATACCAGAAAGAGACCCTTGTATGCAGATAGAAGAAGATAACTTGGTGGAGAACCTCCAGTGCACAGCAGAAGCATGGTGAATATTTTCTATAATAGAGATATTGTATCAAGATGATTACTCAGTAGATCAGATCTCATGATGAAAGAAGAAGTGCCACATGGATATGTTCCAGTTTTTCCAACAATGATATACTCTATTGATCAGAGCTACATGAAGCCTTCAAAAAAAAACCAGTGTTCCAGACCAAAGTACATTTGAAATCAAGCATTGCATTATCCGTGATGAAGTCCAAAAAGGAGAAAGTGGTTCTCCAATACATATCTCCACAGATGAGCAGATAAGCAGACATTTTGGTAAAGCTTCTATCCAAGATGAAAGAGTTTGTGTACTCAAGATGGAACTCGTGGAGACGACTTCCTTATTGAAAAAGGAAGAGATGACTCCCAGGTTAGGAGGGAGCACTGAAAATATTATTGAGGACATTCATTTTCAAGATTGAAAAATAGTCCAGTTTGGATAGATTCTTTCATGTTCGGAAAGTGGATTGAGATTTTTTACGGACAACAATTTCCCATTGTGGTTAACATGGGAAATGGTCCAGATTGTTGATGTATCATAGACAGCAACTTCCCATTGTGGTTAACATGGGGAGTGGTCTAGGGCAGTCTCTCTTCTTGAGGGTTACTCAAGAACACTGGCCCGCCTCGCCGGACAACAATTTCTCATTGTGGTTAACATGAGGAATGGTCTATTTTGAAAGTTGTTACAAGACACTCTTTTCCTCTTGTGGTTAACAGAGGAACTGGTCCAGACAGTCATTCCTTAGGTTTTATACATTCTCTCCAGGGTGCACTTTGATTAGTGTAGGAGGAATGGCCCAGGGTGGGGAATGGTCCAGGCTCAGCAATCAGGGATAAGCATTCCTTAGGGTTTATACATTCTCTCTAGGCTGCACTTTGATTAGTGTAGGAAGAATGGTCCATGTTCAGAAGACAAGACAGTTATTCTTCCTTGCTTGAGAAGAATAGTCCAGATATCTCATTGTTCTACTCCGAGGGCAGATATTCTTTCATATCTCACAGACATGAGTGAAATATTGGCCCAGATGATTCAGTTTATATCATAACATTGTTTCTGTGCAGGTTGATATCAAATGATTGTTATGAATACTGTATGACAGTAGATGTATACTACTGTGGTGGATGTGTTCCATTGTTCGTGACTATATGTTACTGATCAAGTACTTGTTTTCTACTTGGTGTGGTAGTGTACCACTGGATTGTAGTTATGTACTACTATGGATAGACACAGTTGTGATCTGTTTTGTTCTGATTTCCTTAAACACTATCAAGCAATTTATTGGAAATAATTATCAGCCAGATGAATGATGAAAAGAGATTTTCCAGACAGAAAATGGTTCAGAACATTTACTCTTCTAGATTAGAAGAATGGCCCTTGCATCACTCTGTGGAGTGAGCATCATGTCTGACTACTCAGATAGAGTATGGTTTCGAGAGATGATGCAGTTGATGATGATGATGGCGCTCATGATCTAGTCTATATAACTATGTTGATGCTACCGGGTGAATGGTATGTTTTGTGCTCAAAGACCATTACCTATAATACCTCCCTAGCTAGGAGGGAGTGTTGATATTATGGTAGTTGCAGGAGGTATTTATCTCCATGTGTAAACCTGACAAGGATAGAATACTCCAGGAAGAAAGAAGAAGCCCTAATGAGTTGGCTAATAACCCTAGATGACTTGTCGGCTCAAGAAGATAATTTACATTAGGTTATTAGCCTTCAAGAGAAGAAGTCAGCCATAAATAATATTATATACTGAACAGATAGATACCCAAAATGAGAAGTCAACCTTGGTAGTTAGCTAGAATTAGTATAAATACAGGAGGCTAGCTCTCATTCTGGCAGGCAGTCTCAGAATTGCAATGCCTAGTCTTGTGCGCACTGCAGTTGCCCAGTTTCTGCGCAGTTTTGGAGGAGAGTTGTTGTTGCAACTGTTGCAGCCAGCAGTTACGCTTGGACTATCTCTTGGCTAGGTTTGGACTATCTGATCATCTCTTTGTGATGCGCTATCCTTGGGGAAAGGTGCGCTACCCTTTGTTTGGCTATCTAGCCTAGGGTTTGCTTCCAGAGTGATTCTATGTCAAGGTTAAGGTGCTCAGAGGGTGGCTTCGGCCTATGGTTGGGTGACAAGGGTATTGTCAATGGTAAAACGAGCACACATATTTCATATTCTAATAGATAGATGGAAGAATGAAGAAGGAAAACACAAGATAGAATCTTCACTAAATAGAGATCCTCTCAGTTTAATAAATCAACAAATACTTGGATAAAACAATGACTGATGGGAAAAAATACAACAGATCCTATGTTGCTTAGGGATCCATAAATCATTGGCATCATTTGATCCTCATATCTGCAATATATTCAAATAAGAAGATATATAAACAAAAGAATTATAATTTGAAAGCACAGCTATCATGAGTCTCCAATAGCAGTAATGCTTACAATCATAAAATGCCCATAGGCTTACAAATGAACACACACGGGGAAACTGCCTGCTCCTACTCTCTCTAGCCTCTCTTGGCTCATGAATCCAACCCTTCTCCAAGAGCTCTCTCCTTCATTAAATAGAAAATATCATCCAAATATCCTTAKGAGGTCGAATCCCATMTCATCCATTGGATTCTAAGCCTTGGAGATAGGTGGCAACAATCAAAGAGACAAAAATCCAACAAACTGCTAATTTTCAAGAAATTGTTGGAAGTCATTAATAAATTGTTTCCACCTCTCTGCATGAGGTCTTTAATGGAGATAAAACTTAGGTGTAGGTGTCCCTTGACATCTAAATGATTCTTGAGAAGCCATTCAAACCCTCCTTGATAGGTGGAAACCTCCCAACAAGGCGAATATCCAATCAGCTATGCAAAACAGAGAATTGGCAGCACATTTCATAGCACACTGGTGTTTAAATTGTTTCTCTCAAATGCCAAACTAGGTCAGGCTGAAATTTGGACAGAAAGTCAACAAGGATATCATCTTCCTCCAAAAATTGTTTCAGAGAAACCCACTTCGTCGTTTGGGTTTTATGATCAAATCTCTAATAGTAGTTGCTACAAGAAATTTCGTAGTGCCACTCCTAAAACGACTCTGTAGATTTTGTAGCACCAATTTTGTGTCTAATATCTCTCTAACCATAACACATTTTACAAAATTGAAAGAGGTTTTTGTTACTTGGTATCTGATGAACAAAAACCTCCTCTATTTTTCGAAAATACCTTCCCATTTGTTCATAATACAAGTTTTAAGTTAGTCACTCAAAACTTGCAAAAGTGTGGCATTGTGGGTCGCACTGTGTAGAAGGGTCACATCGTGGGTCGCATTGCTTCCAAAATGTAACAAAACCCTCTTTTTTTTCACAAATTTTTCTCTTTTTGAGTTTGCAGGATGGTGTTGATGGCGTACTTTGGCTAGGTGATTATGTTGCGCCTTTTGGTAGTGCAACTATAGAACAGTCTGTGTAGATGATTTCGTAGTGCCAAGCACTACGAAATCTCTGTGTTTTTCAGTGTTATGCAATGAATCCTCAAAAACAAAAAAAGTCTTAGTATATGGACTATGAATCTGTAAATGCCTCCAGTAGGTGAACATCTAATATTTCCCTAAACACTTCAAAAATATAAGGATGAATGACCCATAACAACTACATGTGACCCTTTACAACTTCATGTGATAACATTGGCTCCACGAGGAATATAGTCCTTCCTGTGAGGCTCTAAGAATTGTTGCAGCTCCAATGCCTTAGTTTTTAGGCTATGGAGTCATCTGTGCAACCAACCTCTAATACCACCACTTATTCATGAAAACTGAAAAACCCGCTACAAACTGAAGGAAAGCAAGGCTTAGGAAGCGAGCTTATTACCTATGCTACCCTACCCTAACCAAAATTGCAACTTGGTCAAGTAAAAGACTATTTCCACAGTAACCATTCAAGTAACTTGATGAATTAAATGATATCATCTATGTCACTGATCAATGAATAATAATAGAAGTATAGCAGCAACGACATAAACTCCTTTATAAAACCATACTCACCCATGAGTATCGGTGAAATAATGCAATTTGAATTTTCAGAAAATATGAAACATAAGACTCTAACAAGGATGAAAATGGATCCTTAAAAACAAGATCAGAAGCATGTTTATCCACAGAAAATAACTGCTCATTCGTAAATGCCTTTCTGCTTGCAAATAAATGACCTTCTTGTTATTTCGAAACCAACTCTTGATCATCAACAATTGCAGTCTCTTCTTCATAAGAATGACCACATGATAATTGTACAGCAAGATTTAAAGCATCATAATTATGATCAACCAAGAACATATAGTTATATATGCAATCAACCACTACTACATGCTCAAAATGGTCTGAAAACTGATCATAAGCTTCATATGCATTCGTGTCCATAGAAAAATCTGCAAATATTGAAGAATCTGATTCCAAATGTGAATCATACTTACATCCTTGTTGTTTTTCCAGATCTGATTTATACTCGTTGTCTTCTTGATCGAAATCTGAAACATACTGACAGTCTTCCTGCTCATGCACATGCAAATTTTCAGAATATGCTTGCATACAAATCCTCTTGCTAGCACGAATGTTCTCCTCAACTTCTTTAGCATCTTCAAATAAGCATCTTAAAGATGAATATTTCCTTTCTCTCAGGAGAAGGACAAGATCTGAATGCTGAGCCATTTCATAGTACACCATGGCAACAATCTCGGAAGGTCGGATTTCCACTAGCATGCTATGGTAAACACTATAAAACCTCCTATTGAAGACAACCAAGGCTTCCTCTTCCCCTCTCCTCAAAGCATTAAAATTATCCAAGTACTGATCAAGGGACTTGTTCTCACCCCAACAATTTAAAAATGCATTGCATAGCTTGATCCAAGAACCAATGGAATCGGCTCCCAAACCTTTAAACCACATAGCAACATCTCCAAACAAAGGTTTGGAGAACAACCTCATGGTAACATCATCATGAAATATCTCAAATTGATCAACAAAGTTCTCAAATGCCTCCAAATGCCTCTCAGTTGTAACATAATATTCTCCAGAGAACTGAGGAAGATACTCAAGTAAATCAAGAGGATAAGGATGAAGGTGATATGGAAGCCTTAAAGGTTTAAACACCTTGTCTCTAATTCTAGTTTGAAAACTAGTGGGTTGGATATGAGGTTTAACAAGTTGATGGCAAGGTTCAACAGTAAGAGCAGAAGGTGATGCGATTTGAGAAGGATTTGAATCAGTTTCAACCTCCTCAAGGTTACAAGGATGATCAAATTTAGGAGGGATTTGAATACAAATCTCATCCTTATGAATAGGCTAAGGTGAGGATACAAGATCAACATCTACAACACAGGCAGAAGACAGGTCTTCTTCTTCCAAGGATGGATATATAAAGGAAGGTTCATGATCATCCCAATAAACAAAGCACAAGATGATTCTCTTTATATGTAAAGGAAAATATAGGAAAGAGTTGATAAAGAAGAACATGAGTGATCAGGGGATCAAAATTTTGCTCAATTTTCAAAGTGCTCGGAATGCGACGAAAACAGTGCCATTGCGTCCGTCTCGTCTTCCTGATTCCGGCGGTATATTTACTTTCGCAAACGAAGTCCATATGGAGGAGTTATCGCGATCTGTCCGCCAAGCCAAACAGGGAAAAATTTTGGATGCTGACTTACTTGTCCGTACGGTGACGTGGCAGGACCGTACGACCGTACGGTGATGACGTGGCAATTGTTGGTTGGATGGTTGTTGTCGAATCGGGTGTTGACACGTGTCTCGTTGGCAGCGAATGGTATGAGGGCACGTGGCCCAATGCTTGGGCGCCACGTGTCCCTCGTTGGTTGGTTTATAATTGCTATGTAAAACTAATGGAGGCCACGGGGTTCGACCCCCGGACCTCCCACAACATAAGCCTTAACAATACTCCACTAACCATTATGGCGCCCGACGTTCCTTGTCATATATGTAATTGCATTTTTATTTAATGTGTTACATTGTATTAAAATGAAAAGGGGTCGGGCCGGGGCTTAGCCCCGGCCCGTGGACATTGGTTGTAATATAACCGTGTTGTATATGCGCGGGGGGTCTATATTATATAGCCCATGTTTTATTTCAAAAACAAACATGTAATATATATATACGGTGATAACCATTTCCATGGGGTTTTATACCACAGTTCTTTTAATCGCCACATGACCGTTGGCTCGGTGGAAAGGCGCGCGGGGAGGTTACAACCGACTTAACCACTTTTATGTTTGAGCGCGGTCCTATGCGCTATGTGCCCAAGAGCCGAGGCAGTTAGGGGCTGGTGCGCCCTTAACCGTCCTACGGTTTGTACCGGTGCGCGGTTGTGTACGGAACTAAGTTTTTACGCTTAAATAAGTGTGTGAGCCAGGTTTGCAAGGGCAAGGGTGCGATTTGTAGAACCAGAGACAGCAAAGTTGAAGAGGGAGACTTCAAGGAGGCTAACTTCTTCATTTTTTGACCGATTGAGGTGCCGAAAGAGCCCAGACAGGGGTTTTGGGACGCTGGAAAGCCATTGGAGCAATCGGTTTGTCATTTTGAGCATTGTAAGGCATGTTTTTGAGCACTTTGAGCAATTTAATAATAATGATCCATTGGAAGCTGGACCAGGAGATGTAGCCCGGAGAGGGGTGAACTCCTTTATCAAGTTGCTGTGTTTATGTGCTAATGTTCAATGTTTATGCTGTTGTCTATGTGTATTTTGCATAAGTAATCCTTAATTTATGTGTTGCAAATTGATCCTGTTGCTTTAAACACATAACATTTCACTTGCAATAATTATTCAAGTTTTTCAAGTCTTCTTCATTTTTAGATCAATGAGTTCATGTAGAACACTAATGAAATGATACCTAGTTTTACACTTCTGCCCCTTCATCTTTCTGTCAACAGGATCCTCCCCAGTGGAATCTTTGATTGTGGAGTCGCCAGGTAGATAATACAGTCAACTTTTTTTTTTGTCCCTCTCTTGTCTACCATCAAGAGATGGATCTATGTCATTCTTCCCAAGGAGCTCTTCAATCTACTCAAATTCATCCTCGACAACAGCGCCAAAAATGTTAGCACTGAAAGTCACACTTTGAATGCTAAAGTGTAAGCTCAACACCCATCAGAATGTAAAAGATAATTTTGGTTTAGAATAGGTGGATCAACAAGATGGAGAAATAAAGGGAGAGGGAAACAAACTGCAGATCAATAGGCTACACCAATGGGCAATGGAGTCATAAACATTCTACTCATCGAAGGCACCAAAGCTACTCAACAGAAAACAAGATTATATGTTGATATATGGAAGAATGAAGAAGGAAAACATAAGATAGAATGTTCACTAAACAGATATCCTCTCAGTTTAATAAATCAACAAATACTTGAATAAAACAATGATTGATGGGCAAAAATACAACAGATCCTTTGTTTCTTAGGGATCCATAAATCATTGGCAGCCTTTGATCCTCAAATCTGCAATATATTCAAATAAGAAGATATATAAACAGAAGAATTACAATCTGGAATCACAGCTCTCATGAGTCTCCAATAGCAGTAATGCTTACAATCATAAAATTCCCATAGGCTTACAAATGAACACACACAGGGAAACTGCTTGCTCCTACCCTCTCTAGCCTCTCTTGGCTCATGAATCCAACCCTTCTCCAAGAGCTCTCTCCTTCAATAAATAGAAAATAACATCCAAATATCCTTAGGAGTTCGAATCCCATCTCCTCCATTGGATTCTAAGCCTTGGAGATAGGTGGCAACAATCAAAGAGACAAAAATCCAGCAAACTACTAATTTTCAAGAAATTGTTGGAAGTCATTAATAAATTGTTTCCACCTCACTGCATGAGGTATTTAATGGAGCTAAAACTTAGGTGCAGGTGTCCCTTGACATCTAAATTATCCTTGAGAAACCATTTGAACCCTCCTTGACAGGTGGCAACCTCCCAACAAGGCGAATATCCAATCAGCTATGCAAAACAGAGAATTGGCAGTACATTCTATAGCGCACTGGTGTTTAAATTGTTTCTCCCAAATGCCAAACTGGGTCAGGCTAAAATTTGGACAACAAGTCAACAAGGATATCATCTTCCTCCACAAAACATTTCATAGAAACCCACGTCGTTGTTTGGGTTTTATGATCAAATCTCTAACAGTAGCTGCTACAAAAAATTTCGTAGCGCCACTCTTAAAACGACTCTCCAGATTTCGTAGCGCCACTTCTGTGTCCAACATCTCTCTAACCATAACACATTTTGAAAAACTAAGAGAGGTTTTTGTTATTTGGTATGTGATGAACAAAAACCTCTCCGTTTTTCAAAAATACCTTCCCATTTGTTCAAAATCCAATTTTTAAGTTAGTCTCTCAAAACTTGCAGAAGCGTCGCGCCATGGGTGGCACTGTGCAGAAGGGTTGCACCGTGGGTCGCACTACTCCCAATATGCAACAAAAACCTCATTTTTTTCACAATTTTTTCTCTTTTTGAGTTTGCAGGATGGTGTTGAGGGTGTACTTTGGCTAGGTGATTCTGTTGCACCTTTTGATAGCGCAACTATAGAACAGTCTGTGTAGATGATTCTATAGCACTAGGCGCTAGAAAATCTCTGTGTTTTTCAGTGTTATGCAATGAATCCTCAAAAACACAAAAAGTCTTAGTAGATGGACTATGATTCTGTAAATGCCTCCAGTAGGTGAAAATATAATATTTCCCTGAACACTTCAAAAATATAAGGATGAATGACCCATAACAACTACATGTGACCCTTTACAACTTCATGTGATAACACAATGTATCACATGAATATAGACTCTAGAAATTTGTGTATTGAAAAGGACTTTGGTACAATACGCTTCTTGCAACCCTTTTTTGCACCTTTGGAAACTTTGAGTCTGACATATCATAGGAAAACAATGCTTGTTGTGATGCGACATATTGCGTGGAAATGAAATTTGTTGCAATGCAATGAAAGGAAGGCTATTACCTGAACACTATCTTAGGTGCAATGTGGCATTTCGTATGAAAACAAAAATTAGATGTGACATACTGCAAAGATAGAAACTTTTGGGCAACACGATGTATCGCAAAGATGTGAACTTATGTGTGACATAGAGTTTTGCATGAAAACATAATTTGGAGTGACACACTGTAAAGATGGAAGCTTTTGGGCTATGTGATACGCCGCATGATAAATTGTATTTGTTGCAATACAAAAAATTGGACTGACCCAATATGTTACGAGGAAAAACAAATAGGGTGCCATATGCATAGTGTCACAAACAAAGTAAAATCAAGTGCATATGTCACATAGAAAGACAAATCTTATGCGATATGAAAAAAAGATTTGGACAAGTTTTAAGCAAGGGAAAATATCAACGTGCTCCTTAAGAAGCCTGATGAGTTCTAAGGGAAAGAAAAAAAAAACGTTCATGAGAAACTTCAAAGCAAAGAAAATATGTATATTGCAAGTTCACGAGGTCTTAGAAATCCCAAAAAGGAGGAGCGGTCCCATGCTATTTTAACTTCGTCAGATGTTGAAAGTTAAAATAGTATAGGGGGGTTGTTTCTAGCTCAATAATTGGTGACACGTTGAATGAAACCATGAATCTCTACAAACAAACCTTAAGACAATTGCTAGTTCTATTAAGGATTTTAACTTGATAAAACATCAAAGTTTCAGCTCAGAGGGTCCCACTATACCTTGTCCTCCAAATAAGCTAAATCGATATTCATTTATAGCATGAGCATATTACTAGTTACAACTGCGAGGTAGAAGTATGGGGTTCATTTCCCAACTTAGTTCTTCCTCGTAGATTGGAACATTGTCACAAGGTAATTACATGCAAGTAATGTTGAAAGTTTAGGTTAAGTATTTACGTTCTATGGTGTTGCTCTACTGCCAACAAGCATCCATAGCCCCAATGGAGTCACCATGTTATCACAGGCCTTGCTCTACTGCCAACGAGTGTCCATGTCTTTACCTTTAGCACAATTGCTTTGCTCTCTTTTTTTTATTATTAAATGTTTTTGTATCATACTATATTTAGAGAGAGGTGGATGGGGGATTTGAGTCGTCCTTTAAAGGTATGTGGGATGATACCTATTAGTGACAACTATTTTAGATATGCATGTTTTATGATAATCTCTTTCCTTACATGTAACACCTTGGACACTGCACCAACTTTCGAGTAAAACATCAACGATTATTAGATGTATGAGTGGAACCTCAAAGGTAATTGACAATCTATCCTGAACCAAGCCTGAATTGCTCACAATGTTCCATTATCTAGTCTATGTTCACCACAAAATATGAGTTTCAAGTACCAATCTAAGGTAATAAATGAAGAATGAGAATTAGTGTCTTCTCTATTAGGCCAAGAGTGGATTTTCATGATTTTGACCAATTGTGTTCAATGTCATTAAATCAAACAAAATGTTAGCAACAAATGTCTAATTTAAAAAAAAAAAAAACAATCAAAACATAAACCAAAGATGAAACAAGCAAAGCATAAGGCAATAAACATATTTAAATCAAACAAATGAAAATATGCAAAATTCAAATGCAGAATTAAAACAATAAAAAGAAAATTATTTATGTACAAGTCATCTACTCAGATGACAACTAACTAAAGTATATTTTCAGAACTTGGCAATCAAGACGAAGGAGGTCTACTTCTCCTTATAAATTTTGCAAGCCATCAAGAGGAAGGAGGTCTACTTCTCCTTAGAAATTTTGCAGCCTATAAGCGACTATGCCAAGTTTCCCCACTACCGAGTGAGGACCAAGCCATAGTGGTTGGAATTTAAAATGTTTACCTATACGCGACTATGCCAAGTTTCCCCACTACCGAGTGAGGACCAAGCCATAGTGGTTGGAATTTAAAATGTTTACCTTTTTATTCATGAGATCTCCCAGTTGAAATTCAAGTTATTTTCTCCCACGGATTTTTTATCAAATCATCTCTTTAATATTCTGATGATGAACAACAAATTTCTTCTTTGCTTTTTCTCTTTCTTCTTCAAGCTTAGGTAGGGTATCAACCCTCCATTGTATGATTGGGTAATTCTGCCCACGTGAACTGTGAGATAACTAGAGAAGACAAGATCTTTAGGGAAAGATGGCTTCTTTTCTGTATACTACTCTACGATTGTGTCTATATTATACGATTATGTCAATATCATAGATCTTAAGATCCTAAGTGTTCCAGTGAAACTATGAAGCTTGGTGAACGTTTAATAAGGTTTTTAATGATCAAACCATAAATGCTTAGATTTAGATTGTGATGGAAAAGATTTGATGTTTAACTATACAATGAGATCCCACCATAAATGCAAAGATCTTGTGTTTCCGGGCACATTCAAAACTTCAACTTCAAAGTCCAAATACACTTGAGGCGATATAAGAAATTCAATTCGGTTGTAATTCAAGTACCTAATGAAAACTATAAAAACTAAGCTGAAGGTATTTTGAAGAGTTCTTTGAAGATTGTTTTAGCCTGAGGCCGATCTGTCTATAATGGACATGATTTGCAACTTAAGCCTGAGTGTTCATTCGACGATTTACAACTCGGGCCCGAAGACTATTGACAAAGTATGCAAACTCACTTAGCGCTGAGTTATAAGTTCGGCCCGACGGCTTTCTGCATAACTATGAAACAAAGCTTGCTAAGGCCCTTCGGGAATAAGAAACATCTTTTGAATGCCAACTGTAGCCATTATCAGTGAATAATAACTGTAACTAGATTACATACAAGGTGGCCAAAGGGCCCAAACCATTGCTATGCCATAGCCTCTTTTTTGACAGAGATATGCAATACGCTGAAACAAATCAGGTCTGAGCTGGGTCTGGTCGGATGTCTTTCAAAAGACCAACCACCTGCTGCATTGAAGGGCGCTTGGAGGGTGATTCCGCAGTGCAGAGATACCCGATTCTCAAAGCATCCAGCAATTGGGTTGTAGGAGCAACATCGGACAGTCTTGGGTTCAGTGCACTAACGCCATGCTTTTCTTTCATCAGAGAACGAACCCAACCAACCAAATTCCCATTGAATCCATCAGGAAAACCACCATCAGAAGCCCTTCTGCCCGTGACCATTTCTAATAACACAACCCCAAAACTATAGACATCAGCCTTTGCACATTCATCAAGAGTGTCAACAGATTCAGGAGCAGAATATACAGAATTGAGGATTTCAGGGCGGGCAGATATTCTTAATAGGTCTCTGATCCCGGATTCAGCAACGCGGGGTTCAAAATTGTCATCTAACAGCACATTAAACGGTGTCAGGCCTCCATGAACGATCGGCGAGGATGAGCCATGGTGGAGAAATGCAAGCGCTCTGGCGATTCCTAGAGCTATTTTGTGCCTGGTAATCCATCCCATGCGTTCCCCGGAAACTGCAGCCCCTTCGGTCTGCTGCTCCTCCCATGTGTCCATGCTCCAGTCCTCTGTATTGGGCTGCATTCCAGGAAGCTCATGAAGCCATTGATGGAGGTCGCCATTTTGCATAAATTCACAGATTAGCAATTTCTCTTTCCCTGCAATGCAGTACCCCAAAAGAGGCAAAATGTTGGGATGCCTGAGACGACCCAATGCATCTAGCTTTGAGACAGCTACCTCTGCATTTAGATCCTTTGCCCGCTCTAATACCTTGATTGCTACATGGATTTCTCCCGGTAATATGGCTCTGTAAACGGGACCGTTTTGTCCTTCAGCCAGCTGGGATTCTTTGCTGAAATGGGAAGTTAAGGCTAGGAGATCAGAGAAACTGAGGTCTAGCAGGGGTTTTTCAAAAATGATTACTGGAGCCGAGGTTGAGTCCTTGATGTCGGCAACCCATGTACCAGAGTCTGTCTCGAACGAGAATGGCCCCGATTCGGTTATGGATCTGTCAGTTTTCCATGTAAATGGAGGCTTTGGGACAGCCCATTTCTTCGTAGCACGGGCTCTTCGTCTTCTATAGAAGCAAAGCAAGAAGAATGCCATGGCAGCCACTGTGACTGCAGCGACTGATACAATTCCTACCTTTGCTCCTTTCCTCAAAGAATGGAATACCATATAATGCGGAAGAGGGGAAGGCGAGGGAGGCATGAATTGGGCATTGTTCGAACAGGGGGTTTTGAGTGCAATGTTACAGAGTCCAGATTTAATAAAGGCGATGCGACCAAATTTCCTGACGTCCTCTTCATTGGCTCTTCCCGAGAAGTCATTGAAAGAAATGTTGAGGAACTGCAATTTTTGGGCATCAATTGGGAATGACCCGGATAGATTATTATGGGAGAGATCAAGATAGAGTAAAGAACTAATGCGAGCCAGAGAAGAAATGGTTCCGCTGAGATTGCTGTTGGAAAGATCCAGATATTTAATCCTGCTTGAATTCTTTGATAACAATGGTATTGAAAGCAAAGTATTTCGAGCCAGAGAAATATTGGTGAGGCTTTCCAAATTGAACAGTTCAGCAAGTACCTTGTTACCGATAATCTGGTTGTGGGATAAGTCCACGACCGTGAGATTTTTGAAGCCGGAGAGATTCAGCGTGTTGTCGAATGTACTCAATCGGTTGAAAGAGAGATTCAGAGTCTGTAAAGCTGAGTACGTTGGACGATTGATGGCCCAATTAAAGTTCAGGCTTCCTCCGAATATATTCTTCGCCAAATTCAGGTCTGTCAGATTGCTCATCGTCCATATGTCGTCCTTTATATTGCCGGAGAGGGAATTGTTTGAGAGGTCGAGGGTTTTCAGATGGGCTAATTCAGCCAGCACTCGCCAGTTCACAACTCCTGACAGGTTCCGAGAATTTAATTTAATTGCTCGGATGGTGTCACAGCGGCTCGTGATCCCGCAAACGTCCGAGAAATTGAATCCCGAGACACTCAAAAAAGCATTTTTGATGATATCAGAATCGTTGGCCGAAGCGCGTCCGGCAAGATTGCACAGAATCAGCACTAACGAAGCTGCAATCCTTGTGAATTCCATTGAATGTGAACGTTTAAGTGCAGGGAACTGGAAACTGATGAAATCCACCCTTTTAGAGGCGAGCGTGACCCGTTAACCCTGATCAAGAACGGTTCCTCTGTCCGTTTTCTTCTTGCTGCAGCACTGATGGCAGTTTCACGGGCCTTTTCTCCGCAATCAATTCTTTAAGCTTTTTCGTCTCCGCTGATCAGAGAACATATCCGCGACATTTTCGCGAATTCAAGAATCTCAGACGCAAGAACTCCATTTAAATTGTTTCGGCTTCGACCGATGAAGCAGAGCCGGTAATTGACAGCTGCGTGATGGAATGATATAATTCTTCGACGTCAAAGAAACAACTGATTGCGTGCACGATTTCTCCATTAGTCTGACGGGTCAAGTTTGAGCGAGATTATCGACACTGCGATCAGAATAGCTCTCCGCATATTTCACCGCTTCGGAAACCTTCACCACTGAATAGCTGCAAAATCCGATTAAATGCATGCTTTCAAACTCCACAAAGAACGGACTGAAGCAAAAGGAACCTCTCGGATCTACAATTATTACACARCAGCTTTGAAAGAACACATCAAAATATCAAAATCAATCGACTTCTACATTTTCCATCAAAACGGATTCACATAGCAGCGGCTTCTTGCAATAATGAAATTCAACTCTTYAAARCATTCAACACGCTAAATTCTTGGACTCTTTTCAAACATTCACMAAAAAAAGCCTTAGAAATCCTTAATTTGACAGTGAAATTGCACCAAACTTACACAAATTCCATCAAATTTGACGGTGAAAATTGCGGGAAAGACTCACGCAAACAGCCGTGTGCATTTGGACTCYTCCGCTTCGACAAGAAAATGACAACTGAGCCCAAAGCGAAACAAAATCCTTCGACTTTTACACCAAAAAAATCATTCAAATAACCTTATGTTTTGAGGCTCTTTGGCTTCAACACGAAGATGAAATTTGCATAAAAACTAACCAAATTTCTTCAAATTTGACAATGAAAATCACACCAAAAAATCATCTAAACAGCCGTATGCTTTTAGACTCTTCCGCTTCGACGTGAAAATGAAAAGTGCACAATAGTTTAATAAAATACTTCAAATTTGACCGTCAAAGAAAACAAAATCCTTCAATGTTGACCGTCAAAACTGCCAAAAACTCCGTGTAAACAGCCGTATGCCTTCTACTCCTCTGCTTCCACAAAAATCAAAATCGTGGAAAAATGAAGCAAACTTTGACTATGAAAAATCACACCAAAGGTTCACCCAAACAGACAGACGTGTGCCTTCGGCTTCCACATGAATTTTCAAGGAAATTCACGGAAAGGCTGCAAACAGACGGAAGTGTGCTCCCCATGAACTTTCACGGAAAGGCTGCAAACAGGACTATTTATATGCAAAGACATTAAAGAAAATGCAGACATTGACAAAACTGCTCGTACCTAACTCATTATTTTCCTGTTTTATAACTGTCTGAACAATTTGGAGCCCGAGTTCAAAAATGGCATCGGATTTAACCATCGTGTAGTCAAAAAGGCAGTGTTGTTAGGGTTTTGCGGATTCTAGATGCCGCCATCATCGGTTGAAAACGCGTGTCATCTCGTTCACGCAAGGGGAGCTGAAAATGCGTGTCTTCTCGTTTACGCAAGGGCACTTCACATATTGTTAACATCTCATGCTGCTCCGTCGTCACGCCGTCTAATTCAAACGGGAGGACGTCAATCGGACCGTTTTAATGACATCCCCCTTCACAAATCACGGCTACTCAAACGGAATGATTTTAATAATTTAAAATAATATTTTTCTTACACTTTCATGTGACACCTCTAATTGAAATTGAAACTGCTTAGTTTTGGAGTATTATTTAAGATTTCGTGTAACTCTAAAGAAATAGAAATAGATTAATGATTTAAGATGATGGGGAAGAAAGAAAAAAAGTATTTTTAACATTCACGAGGCTAAAAATAGTTTATGGGACAGATTGTTTTTCCATGTGGCTTTTGTATTCGGCCCTTTTTCTGTGAAGTTTTACAATAATCTCTCCCAGCTTCTCGACACATTCTTTGCTGAATAGATTATCTCAAGAACTAGCTGTCAGAATACCTGCATAATTTTTCTTGCTGTCTTTGAGGGCCTCACATTCTAAAATGAAATATTTTTTTGTTTCCACTTTTCCGAAAGAGCACAAAATACATACTCTTTCCTCCCACATTTCTTTTAGCCTTTTCCAGCGCCCTGTTTCAGAACGGAGTTGATGAGAATTAGTCCTTAATTGAGCAATAAGAATTTTAGATCTCCAAGAAATATTGGCCCCTATGTACGCCTTTTGCTGATGGTTATGAGTGGGGTTAAACTCTTCAATGTAGTACATCTTCTTTCTCCCTAGCTCTTTCTCCCAAGTACGTTTGTGGAACTTATCCATAACAAAAGTTTTTATCTCTTTACTCTTTGTAGGACACATGCTCAAGCAAATGCCCCATTTACTAAACCATTTGTTATTTTGCCACATCCAAGTCTTCTTTC
>JASDQU010235144.1:0-14660 GCA_032191745.1 Picea mariana | reverse complement strand
TAGCCCTACGCTGGGGGTGAACCACGTATATCCTGTGTTGTGATTTCTTTGTGTCATTAATGTGATTTATGCTTAGTGTTGAATCTTTATGTATGTTATATGCATCCAATATAGTAGCTTAGTGCTTAATAACTTGGATGAATGCTATATATGTTGATGCTATGTGCTCAATGGTCAGATATTCTTAGATCTTGTTGAATATTGTATTGTTTTGTAATTAGGGTTTTACCTGCGATGTGAATAAAGGGTTAAAGACTAATGAATGTTAACTGCTAAGCGCTCTGTTAAGTATTATGACCACAGATTTCTGTCCCAGCTAGGTTGTAGACACTTGAGTCCTACAACCCCCCTACCTCTACCTTAGGTGATATTTCATCTGCTTCACAGGTGTTGTCGAAAGGGTCGGTATTTAGGGTTTTGTTGGTGTGTTGTTGAAGCATTTAACCCTAGATCTACCACTGTTCCAACAAATGGTTAGGATACCTCACAAACTCACAAAGGAGGACATGGAAGAAATAACCAAGGAATGGCCTGCAAAGTTCCTTGTACTGGTCAAACAGACATAACTCTCTGACCCCGACCTCATCGAAAGTCCTGTAGTCACCCGAGAAGAAAATGATGCACCCAGCAACAACACTGTTAGGATATTTAGACACTTAGGAGTTAGTTAAGATCTACTTGGTCTAATATGTCGTTAGGTAAAAGTGTGTTTCTTTAGTATGCATTAGTATGCATTTGTAGTTAGGAAATCTGACGGTCACGATATGTTCCCGACATAGAGTGATCTGACGGTTCATACTCTCCTCGATCTTAACAGCCATTGATTCGTGGCTTAACACCCGATTGGTCCATGATCTCTATTTAAAGAGCATGGAGGGTCATTTGCCGATGATCGATTGTGAGAAACTCTATTGTAAAATTTCTCTGTAATATTTTTCTTTGCATTAATAAACTGCTCCAAGTGGTCGCGTTGGCTAGGGCCGTGGATGTTTCCCCGTAGGGGTTTTACCACGTGAAAACATCGGTGTGTTGATCTTTGATCTGGTTATGTGAGTGGTTACTGAAGGTGTTCGTCCTCTGTTGGAATACCTGTGTTGTCGAACAAACATGAAGAGAAAGAAGGAAGAGGTACAGGAATTGAACAACACATCAAAGGAAACTACTCCAGATTCACCAGAAGAAGGAGGAGGTGACGAAGTAGAAAAAGAAAAGGATGAAGGGGAAGAAAAAGAATAGGAACATGGTGAAGTAACACCACCTAAGGATCCCATCATGAAGGCTAAGATATCCAAAAAAAAAAAAGGTTCCCTAAAGAAACCTTCATCACAAAAAAATTCAAAAGCCAATAAACCTCCATTTGAGACTATGCTCATGGTAGATGATATTGACCTCATCATTGTCGTTGTATCAGATACCTCAGAGGACATTTTGCAGTGAATCGAATCCAAACATGAGACAATTTTTGACAGGATTGAGGCAAAGCTCAAAGGGGTACAATATTCTCTTTATTTGAGTTGCACAGTGTCTATTGCGTCATTGTCAGCAAGGGACATAGAAGTAGGAGATGAGCCTGCCCAGCTACGCAGATTAGCAGATTCGGTAGAGGCTCGCCTTCATTGGGTCCAGGAGGTAAAGGAGTAGGCCACAAAGGAACTAAACCAAGCAAAAGAAGAATCCCTAGAGAAACATCAAGTTGCGAAGCAAGATAAATACGACATCCAAGCGAAGTTTGCAGAGGATAAAGTGCAGATCCATAAGGAAAAAGGACAAATGCTCATAGAGAATATGGGAGTCAAGGAGGTAGTCACTAGATCACTTCTCTTTGTGTCAGGCCTCACACAGATAGAAGAAAACACAGTGGAGAGTCAAGTGGAGAAGCTCGATGAATCTATTCAGCAAATTCAAGCAAGAGTGGAAGAACTGGAACTGTAAGCCATGCCAAGAACTTTGTAGGAAGTGTGAGATAAGAGGGAAGAAAGTGCTCGAAGCGCAGTTGAAAGAGTCAAGGCATTGGCCTAAGAATGAAAGAAATTAAGCAATCAAAGTGCATAGACCTATGAGTGCCTTGCAGAGGACCCAGAACTAAGGACATTGGATTCATAACTCCAGGAGGCAAAACAACAAGCAATGACAGTATAAGCACAGTTAAGGCTGATGTCAATATTCGAGAAGATGAAAAGGTCCCAGGAACAACTCACCATTCAACAACAGGTCCATGTCATCCAGTGTAAAGTCATGGAAGTGACCCAGAGGATACAACTAATGCAAGATGAAGCCTGCACACTTTTTGAGGATATTGAGGGACAAGGTGCACAGCTAGAACAAGTAGTCACCACGGTGGAACAACGATTGGAAGGACCGGTGACCGAGAAATTTATTCARGAGTTCATCGAGCATGAGGCTCTCTCAAAGTAGCAGGTTGAAGTAGCTCGAGCTAAGCTCGAGGCCTTCGAAGCAGAGTTGCCTAGATCAAAGCGACTCAAGATGATTCAAAAGTGAGTGTTGGGGGMTTTTTGGCCCTTGACCAAGTTTTGGAGAACCTTGGTCATGTTTGACCATTTTTGGGACTTCGAAAGRATATTCGAAGACGAAGCGCCARGAGAAGCAGAGATCACAGGATCTCACCCCCATTTGTGGGATTTTAGGTTTAGTGTTTATGTAACAGGTATGGGATGTCAACCCATGGGTCTTACCTATGTTTACACCACTTTTGTAATGTATAAATAAGTAGCTAGGCAATGTAAGAAGAAGTCAGGTGCTAAGTTAGTTGTAAGCCAATGAGCTAAGTGCAAATAGTTGTAAATGCTTTGTACATACTATGTGTTGAGAACTTGCAGAGCTAAGTGCAAGTAAGAAGGCTTTGTGTTGTGCCAAACTCGGGGAAGGAGGATCTAGCGAGGTGCGCATAGATCTCATGTCCTATGTGGAGTTGGTTTTGTGGCTCTGTGCATTGAAAGAAGATAATAAAAAGAAGAAGAGTTGGTAGACGTAGCCCCACGCTGGGGGTGAGCCACATATATCCTATGTTGTGATTGATTTGTGTCATTGATGTGATTTATGCTTGGTGTTGAATCTTTATGTATGTTATATGCATCTGATATAGTAGCTTAGTGCTTAATAACTTGGATGCATGCTAGATCTGTTGATTTTATGTGCTAAATGGTCATATATGCTTAGATCTTGTTGAATACTGCGATGTTCTGTAATTAGGGTTTTAACTGTGATGTGAATAAAGGGTTAAAGACTAATGAATGTTAACTGCTAAGTGCTTTGTTAAGTATTATGATCACAGATATATGTCCCAATTAGGTTGTAAACACTTGATTCCTGCAACCCCCCCTGCCTCTACCTCGGGTGAGACTTCATCTGCTTCTTAGGTGTTGCCAAAAGGGCCGGTAGTTAGGGTTTTATTGGTGTGTTTTTGAAGTGTTGAACCCTAGGTCTGCCCCTGTTCCAACAACAACTCCGAATGATGAGATGTTTAGGAAATCCATTTTTGTTTGGATGTACCTATGTAGATCTGGTATATTAGAACCAGATGTCGCTAGGAGTCTTTGATACCCATCTTGGTGCACAAGGTATGGAAAGTTTTTGTAAACTCCCACACTATTTGGCTCTTCTCTTGTCGCATTGTGGTCCATCTCATGTACTGGTCTTCATAGTTATCAACAAGATATTATTGTTCTTTGACTGCATCCACAAAAAAATATCAAGTGGGCTTGGCCCCATATATTTCATATTTTTCTGTGGAACTTTTCTACCAGTAAGTTTCCCACCAATGTTTGACATGGTGGAGAGCCTTAAGGAGTGCGAAGGTGATATTTTTCCATCTCAGAAAAATTTTGAACAGAGAAATAACCTTCTAATAGATTTAACCATTTTTCTAGGGCATCTGCATCTCTCTAACCTTCAAATATGGGAATATCAAAATTAACTTGTACCTTGAAGGGAGAGGTTCCTCCAAAATGGTCTCTTGATGAAGATGCACCTGTTGATATCGACAGTCTTTGAAAGTTGAGTGAAATATTCTCCATCATTTCGTCCCTGTGTCGCACGAGAGATTGCTCAAGAAGTAGGTTAATAGAATCTTATGCTTCGTCATTTTTCTTTTATACCAGCATCGAGGGTTTCTTGGGCATGCGAGAGTGATTTTCCTCAAGAGAGACAACCTCGAGACCCAATTGGCTATACTTGGACCTCGTCAGAGACATGCACATAAAAAAATGATCAAGAGAAGACTGATCAGATACCATTGATCCAGATTATTTTCAAAATGAAATGAAAGAAGAGTAATTATAATGAAGTACTCATGAAAATATCTAGAAACATAGAAATACAACAATACTTGATTTCTATTAATGAAATGATTGTAAAGAGACTATAAAAATATAGAGTGCAAGACTCGTTAGAACAGTGGCATCTTTATCTTTAAGAAGAGATGTGATGGCTACGCTCCTTCACCAGAAGATCATTACAATGAGGCTCTAAAGGCCTTTTTATGATAAACATGAATTCCAAATCCCTAGAAATTCAAAAACCTAACCCTAGGAGATGAAATGCCAAAATTCATGTGGGTCTTGTTTGGGTAAGTTTGTACATTAACTTCCCGGGGTTGTAACTTTTGCATATGATATTTGTTTTGGGTGCGTGACAACCCGTTGGAAAGGTATTTTTGAGAACTATGCACTACGTTGTCAAACTCTGACTTTGTCTATAGTTTCATTATGGTGACCCAAAAAAACATTGTTTAGGGCCCAAAAACGGCCCTACAAGTACAAAAAGATGTGCTGACATGAAAACATACAAAATAAGCCAGTTGGATTAGGTGGGAGGCCACCAGTATCCACCTGGAAGATGTGTAGGGATTTAGACAGCCCTGGAAGTGTAGAACCCACAATTAAAAAGAAGTACAGAAGAACATGATGAACTAAAAACTGACAAGAGGAGCTAGTTGGAAAAGGTGGGTGGCCACCAATATCCACACGGATCGCCAACTCAGGGAAATATATGACAAATTATGAATGGTGATTAAACAAAACAAGTTTTAGTCCCTTTCCAAAATATTTGTGTTTTATTCATTGCTTTAACCCAAAAACCAACAATTAACTTTAAAAGCTCTAATTCTTCAATATAGCTTCTATTCATCAATCCAGAAGGAAATGGAATTTACACTTTATTTTTATTCGGAAAGCAACTAAGAAAATATGTACAATAATTAATTTCACTACAAGTATAAGGGTTTCAGAGCGTTAAATCACAACTAACTAGGAAGAGTTATTTCAATGGCAAGTATAAAAATAAATACAACTTTTATTGAAGACTAAGTTACGTATTAAGAATAGGGAGATAATTACAACTAAACTCAAGTGGTCTTTGAAGATAAGTAGAAAAGAAATAAATACTTTACAAATATGTAACACAACAGAATCAAATAAATATATCATTTTCTACAGAAACACTAAGCCATGAATATCACTTACAATTGAAATTTCATCATATAATAAATAAATGAGGGTTGCAATATTCCAGTAAGGAGACAAGGTATCATATTTATGGTATATTCCTGTAAGTATGTCCTCATCTCAATTTTACTATCATACTCATCATCAAATTGGAAGATCACATGCATTCCTCTAACTTTATGACAATTGTAAATTCAACCAATAATTTACATTGTCAATAATGTAACCCAACCTATTTATGTTCACCTACAACTATGGCTCAAATCTGCACAGTACTAAATAAATTTTACCATAAAAGAACTTTCCATGCTCAAAACCTTAATACAATGGCAGAATATTCCATAGACCAACATTATGAAGGATCGCTGCCTCAACAACTATAATGCAGTCAAGGTCCTACAGAAGGTTGGTCTATGGAATATTCTGCCATTGTATTAAGGTNCCAACAACAGGTGGTCCTATATCAATGGAGTTGAAGATGGTAGAAGGTATCCTACCGATAAATGTTTAAATACTCATAACAAAGTTGCATATAAGACTCTATTGAGGGGTCCTAAATCCCTTTGACTAAACAGCAGGAACCGAACCCGCCACGGAGGCCCAATTATACTTTGTAGTGTTTAATGGTGTAATCTTTTTCCAGATCTTTCGATCCGACCGATTTATCGATGGGATTTACGTAGTGATTGACAATATATATTCTTATGGAAGTTCATCCTTCAGTTTAAACGTTCTCTTTTGTATTTTTTTCTATTAGATGGGGTTGAATAGAATATGTGTTTTGGTATAAACAAGTTGGTAAAAGAGGGGTTCTTAACTTCTGAAGATGGTTGAGCTTAGGATAACCCTTGTGCTCAAGCATGTAAACAAATAATTTTCACACCTATGACAAGCCTAGTGCTAATACATTAATTTTTTGGTATTTCAATTATTGACTAAGATACAATTATCGAAAGAAAACATACATCCAATAGAATTATGGCAAGAAAAATAGTTTCCTTAGCTCTAGCATTAATCACACATTAACACAACAATTTTCTTTCATCATTAGAGACAATAACTACAAAAAAATTGAAACAACTAACTTATTAATAGATTCAGAAACTCTTACTCGTTATAGCATCCATTCATGAAATAAAGTCAGAAGTAATTCCTCCTCAAATCTAATCACACATGCCTTTGATGAAAAACAAAAGTTTGTCTCCGGTCCTAAACATGACTTCTCAATTAAGGTAGTTTGGAAATAGTTATTTACAATTCAAAAAATGAGGGTCTTTGCAAAAATCATCGACCTTTACTAAAAGGTCAAATTTATAACGAATCATTAACTAAAAATAGCTATCAAAAGTGAAAGATAATTAAAACAAAACATCGCCACATGGAACTTCCATATATTTTTCTTCTAAGAATCATCAAACAGTTTCACTGAAGTGGATGACTCTTCTCATACTCTGACCATTTGACGAAGAGTTCCTCACCTGTGTTGGCATACGGGAATCTGTTTTGGTCCTGTTGAGGGGTCCTAAATTCCTTTAACTCAACAACAAGAACCAAACCCTCCATCGAGGCCTAATTAGACTCTACAGTGTTTGAAAGTGGAATGGTTCTCCAGATCTATCGATCCATCCAAATAATCAATGGGATTTACGTAGTGATTGACATGATATCTTCTTATGAAAATTATTTTTTTAGCTTAAATGTTATCTTTTGTATTTTATTTTATTAGGTGGGTCTGCTAAAAGATATGTGTTGGTATAAACCAGTTGGGTAAAGGGGAAACATTAACTATTGAATCAGGCTGAGCTTGGGATAACCCTCGTGCTTCAGCATGCAGACAAATATTTTCATACATGTGACAAGCCTAGTACTAATACATCAACTTGTTGGTATTTTAATTATTGACTAAGATACAATTATCGAAATAAAACATACATGCAATAAAATGATGGAAAGAAAAACAGTTTCCTTAGCTCTAACCATTAATCACACATTAACACAATGATTTTCTTTCAATCATTAGAGACAAGAACTATAAAAATATTGAATAAGCTAATTTATCAATAGATTCAGAATCTCTTACTCATTATAGCATTCATTCATGAGATGAAGTCAGAAGTAACTCTTCCTTATGATCCAATCACACACGCCTTTGATGTAAAACAAAAATTTATCTCTGGTCCTAAACAGGACTTCTCAATTAAGGTAGTTCCAAAATAGTTCTTTACAATTCCAAAAATGAGGGTCTTTGCAAAAACCATCGACCCTTTCTAAAAGGTCGATCCTCTTATTTATAACAAATAATTAACTAAAAATAACTATCAAAAGTGAAAGCTAAGTAAAACAAAACATTGCCACATGGCGCTTCCATCTCTCTATCTTCTAAGAGTCGTTGAATGGTTTCACTAGAGTGGATGACTCTTCTTATACTCTGACCATTTGACGAAGAGTTCATTTCTTATGTTTGTTGGAGTTACTTCACACACACCTAGGATTTATTTTTCCTACGGTTTTTCCTTTTTTATTAGTCATAATTAGTCATTATCTAGTCTCCTATATTTTAGGGGAGAATATTCCACCTGGAGAAGATTCTCTTTCATTTGACACTTCAGTTTGACTAGTTGAGTTGAGTTTAGATGTTGCAATGGTTTTGTCACCATGCAACATTGGGATCATCACCATGATAATTCACACTTTCCTTAGGATAATCACCAGACTAATGCATTACCCTTTATTCCTTGATCTACTCCTCACTACTCTATGTTCAGTCAGTTAGTTGAAGACTGATTGACTAGTTAACTCAGCTAGGTGGCAATTCACTCCCGTAACTTCCTAAGAGACTAGACTAGGTGGAAGTTTACTCCCGTAACTGTTGGTGTGTGTCCAAATCACTCTAGACCACCACTATGGTGCATTAGCTACTCATGTAGCCTATATCTATTGTAAATTATTCACTCTTTGAGTGTGGAATACAATTAATGATAATTCTTCCATTCTTTCTCTCTTGCTTCTTCTTTCTCAATTTATCTCTGCAAATGTGTGTGGTATTTTCTAGCTAGATCTATTATGTGCAGGTTCAACACATTTACATGATATCAGAGCTAAAAGACTACTAAGAAAAAGCTACACCAAATTATTTTTGTAGGTACTGAATATTGAAGAATGTAAAAAAGATGGAATTTTTGTTTTACTCACCAATAATACTTCTCACTCCTCATAACTATTTGGAGTGGAATCCAGAGATTATAATTCTTCTTATAAGTATAGGCTTATACCAAATAACCATGGAAATGGAAGTAGAGCCTGATTCTATCGATGAGAAAAATGACTTTCTCAATAGACAATATATGGCTATAGGATTTATCTGCTTGTATTTTTCTCCACAAATTCTCCACCAAGTATGATATGTCACACAAGAATTCACTCCAAATGAATTATGGATCATATTGAAGGTTCTGTTTGGGAATAAAGAACATTGTGAAGATTTCATGCAGGGGATTGGAAAGATAGAGCCAGAAGAGAAACCGTCAAAAGATCAAGCCTCTTATTATGAAGAGTCTTCTACAAAAGTATTTGCACAAATTTGTATCCCATTAATTGAAGATGATGTCTACTCCATTTAAGATTTGTTTTCTTAATTTCATGTGGAAGATATATGGCATGCATCTCAGGGGTCACATGCAAACACTTTTCCATGTGCAATGTATGCATCTCAGGAGACAAAAGGGAGTCGTGCACATCAGACTCAATTATGATATTTTCTGAGAAAAAATTGTAGAAAAAAATGATATTTGAATTCCTCTCGCGAAAATATCCAATTTCTAAAAACAAATCATCCAAAACAGAGTCCGTGAAGTGAATTTATGGTCATTTTAAACTCAACAAAATTTCAGCATTTTTCCGGAAATGGCCACACGGTTTTCAAAATTTCATCCAAAATTTATTTGGATCTTATTCATTACAAGAAGAGAAAGTGGATATGTGTGGACATCTCAATGATGAATATACTTCATCAGATCCATGCAGACATCTACATATTCAACAAAATCTTCAACGAGCACAAACTTGCACAGTTGCAAGGTCTTCTTGGATTGAAGGACAAGGTTGCTTAGCAATTGTTTTTTGTTCCTTCTCCTTTTATTTATTTTTACATACATTGTACCTTGAGGGGGGGGAGGGGGGTGGTTTCCCATGAGGTTTTCCCTCTTTCCTCACTTTATTTTAGTGTATCTTTTGTATTTGGTACCTAACATGGCCTCATTGTCGGTACCCATTCTTTATTTTCACCATAGTGATGTTCAGGGGGGATGTTGGAGTTACTTCACACACACCTAGGATTTATTTTTCCTAAGGTTTTTCCTTGTTTATTAGTCATGATTAGTCATTATCCAGTCTCCTATATTTTAGGAGAAAATATTCCATCTGGAGAATATTCTCTTTCATTTGACACTTCAGTTTGACTAGTTGAGTTGAGTTTAGATGTTGCATTGGTTTTGTCACCATGCAACATTGGGATCATCACCATGTTAATGCACACTTGCCTTGGGATCATCACCAGACTGGTGCATTACCCTTGATTCCTTGATATAATCCTCACTACTCTATGTCCAGTCAGTCAACTGAAGATTGATTGACTAGTTAACTCAATTAGGTGGCACTTCACTCCTGTAACTGCCTGAGAGACTAGACTAGGTGGCAGTTTACTCCCGTAACTATTGGTGTGTGTCTCCATCACTCTAAACCACCACTATGGTGCATTAGTTACTCATGTAGCCTATATATATTGTAAATTATTCACTCTTTGAGTGTGGAATACAGTTAATGAGAATTCTTCCATTCTTTCTCTCTTGCTTCTTCTTTATCAATTTATCTCTGCAATTGTGTGTGGTATTTTCTAGCTAGATCTATTTTGTGCAGGTTTAACACATTTCCAATGTTGGCATATGGAAATCTGTGTTGGTCCATCGGGGTTGAAAGGATCTCCTTTACTTCTACTACCCGTGTCTGATACTTGACTATTTTGACCCTCAAATGTTGTAATATTGTTTGAGCCTTGATCGAGTGATCCATAAATTGTTGTACTTGTCTTGGCGCCATGTTCACCACCTTTTTTATTTATGTAGTCCATG
The DNA here is from genome assembly GCA_032191745.1 of Picea mariana. Taxonomy (NCBI): domain Eukaryota; kingdom Viridiplantae; phylum Streptophyta; class Pinopsida; order Pinales; family Pinaceae; genus Picea; species Picea mariana. Next base: position 4,072 of record JASDQU010235144.1, on the reverse strand, counting down.
TGAAGTCTTGTTCTGCATGTTGTTTGACTATGTCATGCAAGTTGACAAAGTCCTCGGGTGAGTCGAATTCTGGGAGTCCGATTGTTGTGATATTTATGGATTTCCCCGATCCCGATAAAGCGCATCGGGGATTGATGATCGGAGATAAATTTATCATAGTCGAAATGATTGTTGTGATCTTTATGGATGTCCTTGATCCTGATAAAGTGCATCAGGCATTGGCTATCAACGATTTCTTTAAATCCTTTGTTAACATTTGTCTTTCTTGTATTTTACTGATGTTGAAGGGGATCGACTATCTCTCAAAGATTTATGCGAATCAATTATAAAAACTAAAACCGCCTTATGTCGATGCTGATGAGGATCGGTGCTCAAGGACTTTTTTTTTTGTGTGGTTCCTTTACTTACTTGAATTCTTTCTGACACCAAACTCGAGCACGTTAGGTGCAGAGTTTAGTTGTTGATTCTTAATTCGAGTGTTAAGGTCCTTTAGACATGAGGTTTCACAATTTCAAACAAAACTGACTAGGTGATAAGAGACATCAAAACAAACAAAGATAAACCATTTCCCAAAATTAAATTGATTCAAACAATGAAGAAAACAAGTGGTACCCAAAAAGTCACAAAATTTGATAAGGATTTTAGGGTGTGTTGAGTGCTCAACAAGTCCATCGGGGCTGAACAGATTTCTTTTACTTCTACTTCATGTGCCTGATACTTGAATATTTTGACACTTAACTGTTGCAATACTGCTCGAGCCTTGATCAGATGCTCCATGAACTGATGTACTTGACCTAGTGTCATGCTCGCCACCTTTTCTATCTCTGCAATCCATGCCAAGTCTTGTTCTACATGTTGCTTGACTATGTCATGCAAGTCAAAAAACTCCTTAGTTGAGCTAAATTCTGGGAGGCTGATGTCTTTCATCTTCCGATTAATATTTACCCATCTCCTTTTTCAATCGGACCATTTTTCCTGAATCTCCCATTGAGGTTCCTGGGCCATTTTCACCCAGTATTCAGTCGCTTTCCTGATCTGATCTATGATGGTGTCCCTCAGCACCCGAATTTCGTGCTCTTCGATGTCGCGGCCCTTTTGAGCCATGCTGGTGGAATCGATCCTTTCCACTGGTTGGTGAACCTTCTCATACCACCTTTCCATGTATAAGGGTGTCTTCTTGGAAGTCATCTATTCTTGTTGTGAAAAGGTGTCGTTCATTCGTGAATTTGTCATAGGCGTATTGGAACTCACTTCTCATAAACATTGTGGCTTGTGTGGAGTCTTGATAGTATTTTTCCAAATGGTGCAGATGCTCCAACTCCTTTAGTGAAACAAACATCTCCTCTTAATATTTTCTTTCTCTATCTAAGGTGGCATATGTGATATCCATCCCTACACTGATAAGTTCGAACATCTTGGCTTGTTCTATGCTGATCGATTTTTCCTCTATGATGATGAGAAATGAACTCTCCAATGTAAGCCTCCTCTTCTTAGTGGTTCTATTCATGATGGATTTTCTCTTTCGATCAAAGGTGATTGCTTGTATATCGACTACCTCATCAACAAGTTCAGGGATTTTTTGTTCTCCCCAAGTTAGAGTATTTCCCAAGCTCCTGACTGTGTATATATGTTATATGATGGGTTCCTAAACCTCTTCCATATGTCTCAATGGCTCTACCTCCATTTGTTTCTCATCGACTAGTAAGGTATCATCCAAAACTGAGGAACCAGGGGTAGGTTCGGTATTTACTTGGCAATCGACTGTTGAAATGTCGATTTCTTGTTGTGGAATTTCCTATTTCTAGATGCCCAGTTCGATCTCATCCCTTGAGTTGTCCATTAGGATTCCCGACATGTTGAGTAGCCCAGTTTCCAAGGCACTTTCGACCTCATGCTTTCTCTACAGAAGGCCCTGAACTGGATCATCGAGACCCATGAAGATGCTCTGTCAGGTTCTTTCTCCTCTGTAATCTGCACTGGAGTCACCAGGGACACCTCCAAACTCTCCTCATCATCATAAATCTTTATCAATTCGAATAAGGGATTTGGTACACTTGTTCTTCCTGATGTCCTCGCTATCTCAGGCTGGGTCGAAATTTCCCCTGGTGATCTAATATGTGGTGGTGGAACTTCATGGTTTTTTGACCCAATGATTTCTTCAAGTTGCATCGGCTCTAGGACACTTGGCTCTCCTTGGATTTTCGATTGAGTCATCAGCGGGAATCCTCATAATTTCTATCAGATCAGGTTCATTTTTCAATTGATCAATGATTATTTGTGCCCCTTCTAGCAAGATTAATCCCCTTCTCTATGCCTCTATGGTTTTTGTTGCTATGATTTCTTCCTTGGCTCTAAGGGCCTCTTAAGTCGACTGCTCTATTCTCTCCACATTTTCATCCATGTTCATGGCCTTGAACCTAGTCATATTTGGGTTGGCCATTCTCTGTACTACATCGTCCCAGTCTCGGCGCACTCTGTGAAAATTTCATCCTCAAAATTATCATGAGTGTATGGACAACATGATGATACCTGTGAAGCATGTTGGAGGACTAGGCCTTTAGGTTCGTTCTTGCAGAATTGACCTTTTAGGTACCTGAATTCAAGTTGGCTCAACCCTTCTTGTTTGGCTTCAGTAGTGTCCTTTACTAGATAAAACCCCACATGGAAACCATAGGGTATGAAAGCCCACTTCTTGTCCTTAATTAATGTGGCTTTATAGCTTTGCAAGACAGTATGATAAAATATTTCTCCCACAATGAGCTAGTCTGGGATGTGAGCAGGTAGGAGATGTGGTTCTTCGGTGGCCCCGAACACCCTGATATAGGTTGAGAATTTTTCTAAATACTAGTGGCCTACGTTTACTACCATTTTCTTGGATGTTGTGGATAATCTTGGGCATTCCTTTTTAAAAATAATAAAATGAATACGAGTAATGAATCCATCGCATATGAGTGCATAGGATTTTTTATACCTGTTCTCCCATAGTATGCTGAAAAAAACGTGGACCGAGATCTCCGCAACATGCCATCTTAAATTCATGTCGACGAAGACATTTATCGGGTAGATGACATCGATCAGGTACGAGGCCATGTGGAAAGAAAGTGTTTCCCCTTATTTCGGTGCCTGAGCCTATTGTATACAGGTGCTCAATTGTTTGGAAATTATTTCTCCCCAGTTGAAGCTACTCCCGGAGATCGCCACTATGTACTCCAAGGGCATCCATGCTTTCGAAAACTTGGAGTAGTCCTTTTCTCCATACAGTTGGAAGGTGAGAGCCATCAAATAGATGTATGGCTCCATCAAGTTAACCATCCCATACCATCCATTTCTCTGGTTGGTAAACTTCTTGTCCTCATTCCACAATGAGGCCATCAATTGGTTGGTGTCATGGAATTCATAGAAATTCACCACAAAGTATGTGTTTAGTCGCTCCTCTAGGTCTCTGAGCTTGTAGTATTTATGGACTTCTGGCGGGGGGGGAAATATAGCACACCCACCATTCTCATCATTGATTAAACATTTTTGTGCGTTTCTATGGTCGATTAGACACTTCATAACCTCTATTCAAGGAAAAATCGGGGATATGCTAGCTACCATATGCAAATAATACTGTTGAATGTTTGGGAACACTTGGTCATCGAGCACCCTTATGTCCAGGTTGTTGTGTGGGATATACTTCGGATACTCTTCTCTGCTGATTCTATTGAAAAGGTCCCCTCACTATGGGAACCATTACATTGGATCTGGTTCTTGTAACATCCCGCTCTGGCGCACTGAGACCACTTATTATTTGACACTTGCTCGCAAGTGATCTGGACCCTTTTGATGTTGGACCTTATACATTTGATTATGATGTGATTGACAGATGATATGATGTGTTACTATTCATGTAGACGGGTGCTATTGACTCAGTTTATTGAGTGTGCAGGTTTGTGACCTTGAGGATGCGAAGGCATCGGTAGACCCCCTTGGACTCCGGACTGAGTCAGGGAGTGTGCTTTTGGGTTGATTTGTTTATTATGATGTTGATTTGATGTGATGATTTGATGACGACATTCTGACATGATTATTG
>JASDQU010235142.1:0-12118 GCA_032191745.1 Picea mariana | reverse complement strand
GGGTGAATCAGTAATAGAGAAATTTAATCCTTTTTAACCATAAAATGCAAGTGTTATATCAATGTAGCAGTATCATTTAATAGTTGAAGAGTAAATAAACAATGAACAAATGAGCAATCATACACGCACAAAATACACCTGTGTTTTTATGTGGAAACCAAAAGCGGGAGAAAACCACATAATGTTTTTTCTTATATGTATTTAAGAATTACATTCATTGGAAGTACCAAATTCCTTTGTTTTCCATATGCAACTGGAAGGAGGCTCCAACCCCCTAGTTTCTCAGGCTACAACCTGAAGGAAGCTCCAAATCCCCAATTCGTTGGTTACAACCAGAAGGAGGCTACAACCTCGTATGTTCTCTGGATACAACCGGAAGGTGGCTATAACCACCTGTTCTTTCCCCGTCCAACCGCCTTGACGTATAAGTAGAATGATGGAACCACTGTCACACTATCACTGTGAGATATACCACTGTAAAACTGTACCAACCTGTATCACTGATCTGCAACCAACCTGTACTACTGCCCTGCAATCAACTTGTACCTGAATTGAGCATGTATCAAACAAATACAACAGATACATGACCTGTAGTTCTGCAAAACATGTATGTGCGTGTTCTATCTGTTATGAAACCCACGTATGTGAGTGCCCTATCTGTTATGCAACCCGCGTATGTATGTGACCTAACTGTTATGCAACCTGTGTATGCCTTCTGAAAACTAGGGTTTTCTTTCTTCTGAAAACTTCTGACCCTCTGTAACTTCTTTCACATAGATCTGTGACCTGTCACTGTATCCACCCTTTGTAACTTCTTTCACATAGATCTGCAACCTATCATTGTATCCAGACTATAACTGTACCCTGTGCATGCATCCTCATACATAACCTTTACCCAAAAACTCTATATCTCTCTCTAGTCATGTGCCATATGAACGTGTGTAATCATGAACAAGTATCATAACCCTCACATGATCTAGACATCAAACCCTTTCAGGTATTCAACTTCTCAATACATCAACCACTTCTCAAATACAATCTCTCAACCATGTACCACAATAACCCTTAGCCATATGCCAAGAAATACAAGACGTGCCTTAACTCTAACAAGATGTATCAATGATAAATTATACCAACAGTGTATTTCTGTAGATCTGACTTATACAAAAGATCCCATGCAACCATTAGTCTCTCTAGGGAGAATCCTTAAATCTCCATAACCATTTCTCATGCATACATCAAAATCCAACTACTCATAGAAATAAGACATACCTTTTGAACTGGTGGATAGATTTGATGTATCTGATCACTGCAAACATTCCTAGGAGCTTGTTCTCAGAATCTAAAACCTCAACTTCTTCATCTCCTCATATTTCCATGTCTTTGACCTCACGTACGCGTCATATTATACTGGCGACTCGCGTATGTACATGTCCTGTTGTATTGGTAGCCCATGTATGTACACACCTTGTTGTACTGTTAGCCCGCGTACACCTCAAAACTTAGGGTTTTTTAATATTCAATGTAAGTCCGAAACTTTCACCGTCAACCCTTCGTGCTACCTCAAAATTTTGCAACTTCATATGTATCAATGAGTACTTTCAATAAGACTTACACAACAATAGATATTCAATATGTTCAAGTGTGTTTAAATGAGAGAGCCTTGCCTCTTATTTATACTTTCATGTAGCATCCTCAAGGGGTTACCTTTTAACCATCTTAACCCACTTTCCTTATTTTAGTGTTAACCCACTTATAACCACCTGCCCACTAAACTTAACCACTTTCCTTAATTAGTAAGTTCTCCATTAACTTTATTATTTAAATAATTTCTTCTTTGCAAACACTTTGACTACTTTGACCTTTTGGGGCTTCTAGATGACTCATGAGGGTTTTCCAACTTCACATGGCCATAACTCTCTAACCGTGAGGAGTTATATGACGTTCCACATACCATCGGAAATGGCATGACATGTACTATCCATCTAGAATAGTCTTACCTTCAAATATATTAAAAATCATACCATTATACTTAAAACAAACTTGGGTCCATTACCCAAACATTTGTGCTACCAAAATTCGCTACCAGAATTTCTTCAAGGGTTGACATCAATGACAACCAACCCAAATAATCAACACCATGTGACTTTTTTGTGCTTGACACTGATTCAAAGAACTACTAGTTCAATGGGGAAACATATGATATTCAAGAAAGTGCAAAGGCCTTGGTTGTGGTCCAATACATCAAAGATAAGTTTCATGAAGAAAAAATTGAAGTTGTAGTGATTGGTAAGATCTTCACATATTTTGTGATATTTAATTCCTTCATTTGAAATTAAGTATTCAAATTTTGTTTTAGATTCTAGATTGTGTCTATAAGTACATCTCATTTACCATACATTCTTGTTTTGCAATAATAGAGGATGTAAATCTTGGATCAATAATTGACTTGAAGAAGTTTTCAACTTTGTTCAGTGGTATTGCTCCAATTAGTAATAAGAGTAACAATGAATATGATCTACAGTTGGAGCCAATTCCTAGAAAGATTTACATGTGAGATCTTATATTCTCATAATTGAGGTGATTAGACAAACCCACCCTTTTCTTTCTTTACTTGCCTTTTATACTAAAGAAATAAGATCTCTCATTTCCAAATAATGGTCTCCTTATGATATAAGTATGATGTTATTATTCATAGGATGAAGCTAAAGAAGTTTCAATAAAGTCTATTGATATTGATCCAACTCTGGGGGGTGTATGTTGGACACTGGGTTCAACGCTTCCCACAAGTTTCGTGACATGGGTTAACCCCCTCTCGTGGATCCTAACTCCGATGATTGTGGTGAAGACTAATGCCTGTGGGTTTTTTTTTAACGACAATCATAGTCCAACAAATGGTATCAGAGAAATAGGTCTCGAGTTTGAAACTCGCCCTACACGCACTAGGGGGAGATTGTTGGACATTGGGTTCAACGCTTCCCGCGAGTTTTGTGACATGGGTTAGCCCCCTCTTGTGGATCCTAACTCCGACAATTGTGGTGGAGACTAATGCTTGTGGGTTTTGGTCTAACAAAAATTGTAGTCCAACAATGTATAGTGAAATAGAGGTAATTGCCTGGCTATGAGGAAGATAATTTTTTTTCCTATTTCAAGCCATTGTTTATACCTTTTGAAGGATCTATGTCGTATGGATATACAAGGATAGACACCAATTTTTTTTATCCAACTCTATATTTATGTAAATGCAGGCAGGTTGTACATATGAAGAAGGTGAGTGCAACAAGTACTTGAAAATATTGATCACTTTTTAACTTTGTAGATAGTCAAATAAGGTGATAAAGGTACAAAATGATTACATACAAAGCTCCCATTTAATTTTAAGACCAATACTCTCAGTTAGGTTCTGAAAGAGGCCTAACAAGGACTATTTTTTTTAGAGTTATGTTCATAAAAAAAACATAAGTGTTATTGAAGAACTTGCTCTAGACATGTAATTCACTTCCAAGTAAAAATAAGGAAATTGTTCTATCCGCTTATGTAGTTATGTGTCATAATAATGATTTTTTTTTATTTTTTATAATGTAGGTCATTTTTTCTCATTCTTCATTGAACCATGCTGATATTTTTGTGCTTGACACTGAGTCAAAGACCTACTAGTTCAATGGGGCAACGTCCAATAGTCAAGAGAAACATCCTTGGATGTGGTCCAATACATCAAAGATAAGTATCATAAAGAAAAATGTGAAGTTGCAATGATTGGTAAGCTCTTCACATATTTTGTGATATTTAATTCCTTCATTTGAAATTAAGTATTCAAATTCTGTTTTAGATTCTAGATTGTGTTTATAAATACATTTCATTTACCACACATTCTTGTTTTGTAATAATAGAGGATGGAAAGCTTGGATCAATAGTTGACTTGAGGAAGTTTTTGACTTTCTTCGGTGGTATTTCTCCAATTACTAAGAAGAGTAACAATGAAGATGATCTACAGTTGGAGCCAATTCCTGGAAAGCTTTACATGTGAGCTCTTATATTCTCATAATTGAGGTGATTATGCAACCTTCTCTTTTATTTCTTTACTTGCCTTTTATACTAAAGAAATTTGATCTCTCTATTTATGTTATTTTCTAGTTTTCGCTTTTGTATTAAGTTTACCCTAATTTGCTATATTTTTAGATTGGATGACCTTTAATTGAATAATGTAACTATTTTCTACTATCCATTCTTTGAAACCAACAAAATGTTTATAGAATAATTAAATGTTTGCAATATATGGTACCATGCAAAAAGAAATTCCCAACATGCAAGGTTATTTTCTATTCAAATTGAGTTAAGAAGTCATCCCTTTCATTTTTTTTCCAAGGAAAACCTTGTGGGAAAACCCAAGGGATGTTTCTGTGTATTTTTGGATGGCATCCCAAGTAAACTCCAAGCATAGGCTAGTGCACCTAACCCAGGGAGATTTGAACTAGGCACATGCTGTCACGAAACTAGAAGAATGCCCAACAAAATTGGAAACAACCAGTTGAGTTAAACCCTTGGGATAAGTTTCCCCTTTTATATCTTTATAGGCTATCAGTTATAAAACTTAAGGGAATGAACATAAGGTATTTTTTTTCGTAATTAAATTTTTCTTTAATAATATTAGAAAGAAAAATAATATGAGTAGTGACTAAATGTTTTTGTTTGGCCTTTGATTATATAGTATTATCAATGGCCAACTAAAGAGAATTGGTGGTTCCTTGTCTAAGGGAATGTTGGAGTCAAATACATGCTATTTTCTTAAATATGGGTAATAGATATGTATTTTGGTTGGTCGAATAACTCGATTGGAAGATAGAAAAGATGGAACCAAGAAAACTAAAATGAAACTATTTTGAGCCCAGGTTTACTGTTGGAAATGATCTTTAGGCTTGCAGTCTTTTCCTCTGTAAAAACATATCTCATGAAAGGAGATATCACACATGAAACTAAAACATGCCAAAACATCTTTGTTTTATTGATGGCAGGGGGATATACATCAAATTTTACATACAAGAACTTTGATACTTTAACAATGTTTCTTGAATGACATAGGTACTTCAACAATGTTATCTATCAAAGAATTCCTCAAATTTGAGAGATGATTGGAAGAGGATATTATTTGTTCTTGATAGCTATATGGACTTTTGTACTATTACTGCTAACAATGGGGAAAACAAACGGTAAGCAATCTTATAAATCAATGCTCCTATAACACCATCCAAACTTGTAGGGTCTGTCAAAACATTCTTGCATATCTAATGGTCTTCACCATTTCTTGTACTAAGATAACATCATATCTTGACAATATCTTTGTATTTTATTTTTATTTTTAGGAAAATTTGGTAAGCCTGATTTCTCGAAAATAATATTTATTGGTCAATTTGATCCCTCAATGTGTTTCTTAGGGAACCACAAGTCAACACTCTGCTCAAAGGGGTCATCATGCAATTGATAATGTATCTGGCTTATTTGGCCATTTTATTTAATCTCACCACCATGGGCCATTGCAATATGAGAAGTTCATTCTATATCTTGTTGTTAATCTACTTACATCAACTATTAAGATGTATGCACATAAATATTTGTAGTTTTGTTTCAGGATAATTTCACTATGAAAAAAATATACTTTGCAAGTACATTCTTGAACTTTTTTTCTAGAAAATCTCAGCATTGCCATGGCACAAACTAATAATATATTCCTTAAATTTCAATTTTCCAGTACTGGTAATAAGAGCATGGCAAAGGCAACTCATTTTACCTACTTCATAATTTTCCACTTATCCTCTGCTTGTTTTTTTCTTTGACAAGATTTAATATTGTGTGCATCATCAATTTCTAATAGGTTGGATGTCACTACACTTAGGTTTGTGTGTTTGGTTTCTATATGTTCTATATAGGAAGAGAGTGAAACATATCGCATGGATTGGATTGAGAAAATTACAGGAGTAATTGCTTCACTTTTGTGTTCTCAAATGTCAGAGTAGGTAAGAATGATGTTTTTTCTATGAAAATCATTCATTACTTCCAAATAGTGTAATTTTTAAATTCATAATTGCATTGTTTTCTTAGTTCTTGAAACTCCTGTTTATGCATTTTTGACATGCATTTCCATTCTTGGTCATAGGTTTCCTTGTAGTCCAATAAGTAGTGGAAATAAACACACAACTAGTGAGAGGAACTCATTGGGAATCTCTTTTGATTTTGATCTCACAATACTTGAAGATAACTCATTACAAAATTGTAATCTTATAGGACATCGTGACCATTTAGGTAGAGGTTTGCAAGGATTCAGGACAAATGGCAAGATGGAGAGTCCGCTTGAGATTTTCAGAAAAGTTCTTGGAAATCATGTGTGTGTAGATTGTGGTTCTTTTGAAATAAGCTCCAAGAAATAATGATGTGTGTGCATATTGTTGTAAGTTCAGTCCAAATTATCTTGTTGACAAACATTGTAAAGTAAAAATATGTGATTTTGGTCTTTCACAATTAATGGTCAACTTTCCTATAAATGATTTCAAAGTTGTTGAAACTCTAGAGTGGATGGCACTGGTACTGTTGTGCAATGAACCATTCACATAAAAGTGTGATGTATTCATCTGTGGAGTGATAATGTGGGAGAAGTGTACTTTAAAACACATGTGGGATGGTGTCAATCTAATGCAAGTGAGTCTCATTGTTTTTACTTGTAGCTTATCATGAATAAGGATTTTGAAGTATTTATGTTTGGTTGCATACTTTTATCATTGAAGAAGAATGTTTTTTTTTCACCTTTACCCTATTGTGGATTGTCTTTCCTAAGATATTCATTATTTGCAATGCTTTCAAAATCTATCCAATTTATCAATGTGGACTATAGTTCCTTTTTAATAAAATTTGATGTAATATATATTATATCATTTGAAATTTTCATGGTATAATATAGAGGTATCCTTCTTGGAGGTTGTCCATTATTTCTACTGGAATGGACCTAATTTCCCTAGGTTTCAATCATGCCTTGTTCTAAAGTAGTCACCAATTTTCTAGAATTATCATTTCATGCAAATCAATATGCCTCTGCTTAAAAATGCAACTAATTAGGCCACAATCCCCATGGGTTCTCTCTGATCATCAAGCTACTGGTTCAGGGAATATCAATGGGGTTGGATTGGAGGTGGGCACGATTAGTTTAATGAGCTCCTCAGGATCGCCCATCCCTATTGGAGTGATTTGATAATTACAAATATTTCTATTTTAACTTTTAGGGGGAGAGTTCCTTGGAGTGAATACAAAACCAACTAATATAAATATAATCTTCCACCAGTTGAAAATGAAACCATCTAATATACCAATAATTGAAAAGGAAACCATCTAATATACCAATAATTGAAAATGAAACCATTTTAATTATTGGATTTTATTACATCCCAACATGCTTGCTATGAAAAAAGAAGAAGAAATATTTCCTCTTTCACCTTATTTTGGTTTTATTTACCTTTCTCTGATGAAAGGCAAGTTCCTTAAACTCTTTTTAATGATAAAATTCAAAAATTCCATTCATTAAAACCTTATTTTTTATGTATTATTTTGGAATCAACCTCATTTTAGACGCATTGTATAGACACTTGGATAAAACAAAGATGCATGTGATAATGATTAATGCATGTTTAGCCAAACATTCGTAGAGCACATTGCAACCCATGATATTTTTCTTGTAATCCTTGTTGTAAAATATGCCTATCATTAATGCTTTAGAAACAAGAGGATCATCAAAAGCTAAGGCCCAATTGACATTCATTCCAAAATTTTTGTAGATAGGTTTCTAATGATTTTAAGCAAAGATATGATATGTTCTTTCTAAGCCTCACAATCATTAGCAGAACATGTATGGTATCTATATCTATTCAAATTAATATGCAAGCCATAAATGTACAATTAGGTCTTGAAAATTCCAACCGGCATGGAAAAAAACTTCATTTAAGAAAACGTGACTAATTTCTACATAAAAAGAAAAGAAAAAAGAAAAAAGAAAAAAGAAAAAAACGTACCATATTTTCTTGGATGACCCCAATGAACAAGACAATCTAGTGAACTCCATGTCTTCATCAACTCCGAAAAGGCCCAAAAAAAGACCTTAGAACCTCAACTATAGGATCTTCACTAAGGATGACAAAACTATAATTCTAATTAATTGAAAAATCAATTCGTCTCAAATAGATCCAAAAGATATCAAATGATCATCTAGTAATAAATGCTAATCTAGGTTTCTATTTTCTTTTTCTATATTTAGTACATAATTGTGAGAAAAACAACGTGCATTTTACAGATGATGTGTCCCATGTGTTTGGAGAATAAATTAAAATGAAAAAAACAAATTAGAATAAATCCATCTTAACCATGGAAAGTTTTAGTGTAGGATACCACCAAGTAGTGCAGCAAGTATGAGATAAGGCAAAGAGACAACTAAAAGCATCATGAATGTGTCATTATGCTTATATCATATGAGATAAAGCAAAGGGACAACTGAAAGCACCGTGAATGCAATATTATATCATTCAATTTTTTTGATATTTTAAGGAGGTAGAAAACACAAATGCTAGACTTCTTAGCCCCGGTTTGAAGGATGAAGTCAAATTTATCATCAATGATAACCAAAGTTAAATTATTTTCATGATTTCTATAGGAGTGTTACCATATAGTGTTAATATTTTAGAACTTTTGCTCCATTTTTTCTCTTCCATTAGCATATTTTCTAAGAGTTAGAGGGGATAGGTACTAACTGAAAACTAAGAAGAATGAAAACTAATAATTTATTCTTGTTTGTGTCATAGAGAGGAAAAGTGTCCAAGTCAAATGATTCAGGAGCATCGCCAACTCATCAAGCGAGCCTGCACATCAAGCGGAGATCAGCTGGATAAACAAACCCAAATTTTTTAAAGTGCTTTGGGATTGTACCGCAAGTCTTTAATGAATCCTTTATGAAGGAGCGCCTTTTGTATATTGTATCAGACCTCGAGCCATACGCTCTTGTCTGAAGTAGATAGGAGGCATTTAATCTAGTTAATGCTGGTAGGTAGGATTTTATTTCTAGATTAGACAGTTTTAGATGGAAGGAGGGAAAATGGATATAGACACCCTCATTGTACCATTGTAACATAATGGAAGCATTCAAGAGAAGAGAAGAGCAAGCAGAGAATATTGTATGAAGAACACCCATGTACGGGCATTTGAATTAATAGAAGGAAGCTTTGATTCAAGCTCATGGTTTGTGTTGTTTTCTCTGTGTATTGATGTTGTGTTCATGAATGTTTGCTTTCTTGTTATGCATTTGCTTTGTATATGCTATGCATGTGATTTCATGGTTCAAACTGAAGTCTGAAGGGGAGATGGAATGAGTTTCAATTGTTTCTCTAGCTGAGCCAAGAGATTCTTGCAAGGTGTGCAGTTGAATTCATCCGCAAGGAGTGCATTGATGAAGGCTCAGTAGTTTAACTCTTGTCCTCATTCACCCAGAAGTGGATTTGGGGTTGTTGAAGCCATGCAAGAAGTGCGCAGGCTGAAGAGGAAGTCTCAGTTGTGAATCTGAGCAAGGATATTGAAGACTGTTGCTGCAGGTGTGCGCAGAGTCAAAAGAAGTTCGAACACTTGAAGTGTTTGCAGGGTTGCTGCAAGGAGTGCGCGCAAAGAGATCTCTTTTCTAAGAGACCGAGAAGTGTGAAGAAAACTCAGGAGGAAGAGAGGCCTTCAGAATTATTGAAGGGTTGCACAGGAGATTTTCATGCGAAGAAATCCCCAAGGGGAAAGGAAATCAACGGTCAGGAGATACAGGGGAGATTGATAAAACCTGTCAGCTGTTGGATCTCACGGAGGTACGAGGAGGTTATGACCACACCCGAGCTGAGCTCGAAAGGTTGGTGCGTCGTTGGATCAGTGGTTGTTTTCCCGTCAGCCGTTAGATCACGGGAAATTTGCGCTGGGTTTAAGCCCTAGTGTGCAGAGGAGGATTCATCGGGATATTAGGGTCATCGGGGTTTTGTTAAGGCAAAGAATCGGGACCTTGTGGTTCTCGAAATCCCGAGGAAGGATCTCAGCCGTTGATTCTGGCAAGACACATGTCAAGGAGCCAGGGAGCCATCGGAGTTCAGTTCATCGGAGAATTGGGGTTTCTGAGGAGATAGAACTCTCGCATATTGGAATCGCGATCCCCGATTTCCCGACGGGAGGTTTGAACCGTCCATCGGCGAGGACGCGTGGCAGAAGATCCCGACGAGTCAGCGTTTGGAGCATCGGGGTTTTCGGAGTTGTGAAACTCTTGCATATAGGAATCGCGATCCGTGATTTCCCGACACGGTCAGAGCCGTTGATTTGAGGGACACGCATCCAAGGATCTGAAAGAGTTGGAGTTCGGCATTTCGGGGTTTCTGCATACAACGGACTTGTTGCATTAGAAATCACGATTTCACGATACCCGATAGAGCGACGAGGAAGCGGTGACGTGGAGGAGAGCGTCCACACGTGCATCGGGGTTCGACATATCGGGATTCTTGGTGACGAGAAACTCACGACAGGAGAAGTCGCGAAATCCTGAAACGCGACGGTCCCACAGTCTTAGCACTTCAGTGGAGGACAGGTGGCATCAGGAATCGAAGGATCGGAGATCCCGAGGGTGTGATTTCTACGCATTTCGATTCCGTGAATTCCAAAATTCTGATAGGGGAAAGGACCGTGGTCTTGTGGACTAGCAGGTCACATGCGTGAATAATTAGCTGGAGAGAGCTAAGGGGTGCAGAGAGCGCCATCGCAAATCGGGAATCGGGGATCTGTGAGAGAAGTGGATCACGATAGCGCAAAGGCCTATTTCCCGATGGGGAAATTCTCGATAGGAGCAAGGAAATCATTCGGAGAATATTCATCAGGGTTCGGGGATTTATAAGACCCGATCTCGTGAGTGCAGGACTCGCGATCACGCGAGGCCCGATTTCTCAATAGGACAACGGGGAATCGTAAAGAGCATTCTGTGGGTGTTGAGAACTCCCGATAAGGGGGTTTGAAGAGTATTTCAGTTCTTCGGGCCTAGGGAAGAGAAGGTCCTGGTGGGAGCGGACGTGCCTGGGTGGCGCGTTTGTGTCATCAAACTTTGTTTTCACTTGGTCATTTGGATTTACATTAATATTGGTAAGAATAATCCTAATATTAGTCACATGGGGCTCCAACCATCTTGAAGGATTCTCTCAGTCAAGTGAGGAATATATGTAGATTGTTGCAAACATTATATCTCTACACATTATGTTTCCTACAAAGTGTTGTAGCTTGCCTAGTGCTCCTCTCTATTTGTCATTTAGATTCAACTTAACGATGAAATCGACAAGTCTAAGAAAATCTTTTAGTACATCTCCTTTATAGTAATGAACAAATAATGATGCTAGTTCTTAGAGATCATGAAGAGTGGATATTTTAACTCCTTTCAGTGCTACTCTATAGTGCATAACCCAACACTCCATAGAATATTCTCTCCATTGTGTCTTGAACATGCCCCTAGTACATTAATTTTGGACGCCTCTTACTTGCAATAATAATACTAGTCAACCAATTGACGAAGGATTAAAAAGAGTTCAAATATAAACATTAGTCCTCACTAGCGTCAAAATATTTAATTTAAAATTGTTTTGAAAGAGGTTTCCTCACAATGACACCTATATCCTTCTATGTATTTGTGAAAGAGAAAGGAGTATGTTGGTGTCCTTATTTATGGGGAAACACCCTTCACCTAAAACCAACAATCCCAATTCCTCAAGCAAAATTTGTTGCCAATGTTTTGTAATTTAATTTTCATATTTTTCACAAACTGTACTTGAAAATCGTGAATAACTTACAAGGAAAATACTCTTATTTGATTTCCATTCTCTCAATGCATGAAGTTGGTTGTATCTTAACATTTATGCCTTATTGGTTACATCATATAGGTTCTAAACACGAATCTTTTTTTTTTTAAGTAAAAAGGGAAGAACATGTTTATATTATCGTTGCAGAGTTACAGAGTCTCTTTACGATGCCAGCTGTCCCGCCTAAGCAGGAAAATGAGATAGCTGGACATTCTATGCCATTTGTTTCCAAG
>JASDQU010235140.1:0-13159 GCA_032191745.1 Picea mariana | reverse complement strand
TTGTGTCTGCACTTAACAATTATCCTGATAACAAAATTGGCGACCATACTGGGGAACATATTTTTTTCCTAGTTTGTCTTGCTTTATTGCTTTGATTGTTTGGGTTCTGTTTTCTGAGTCACTGGGAGATCTAGATGAACTCTTTGACTATTTAAATTCACTGGAAAACCTTCTTTCTTTTTGTTTTTTCCATTTTTCCTTTGATCGTCGCACCTTGGTTTAAGGGATAGTGCGACGATCTAGGATCGGCGCACTCTGCCTCTTAGGCACAATGCGACGACGTCACACTGCATTTGTTATTTAGCCCGCAGCGATCAAGGATCGTCACTCTGTGTTAGTTTGACAGCTTGCGACGATTATGAAAAAAAAATAATTTTTTGATGGTTTTTCTTGCCCAGATCTTAGATATGTTTTTGGGGTGAATTTTTGGGTTTGATTATGATCTGATCACGATTTGCTTGACAATATTTGAATCTTATTTTAGCCTTCTTTTCTTTGTTTTAGCTTGTTTTCTTTTGAAAGATTTGATCTCTTTCTTTGAATGTCTCTCAGTTACAAAGCATTATTTTTCTTTAGAATTGTTTAGCGAAAGAACACTTCTTTTTCTGAATAGTTCATTTTAAAATAATTTTTTTAGATTGGGGTTATATGTGCATTTGAAGTAGCGAAATTGCATGATTTTTGGCATTTTTTGTCTTGAATTCTTAAAAAAAAATCCCCCTCATGGTCGGGAGGGGCCAAGAATCATGTATTGGTGTATAGTCTCTTTGGCTCATTTCTTAAAGTTCTTGATATTGATGAGTTTAATAAACTTTTGGGACATTGTGCATCTGGGAATGATAAATGTTTTCTCCTTCTCGTAATATAGATTTCATCGAAGTGAAATATTTGCATTCTCATTTTTTTTCATTGTTTAGAGTCGGTCAAAACATCATTTAGTCCATGCCATTTTCCTCTTGAGTAACAAGAGCCTTAAAATAAAGCACTTATAAAAATTGATTAGACATTTTTTATATTTTCTGGTAAAAAACCTACATTAGATTAGTTGTAGGGCTTTGGAATAGGTGTGAAGGATAACTTTCTAAAGCTGCAAACAAACATAGTATCTTGTGATAGAGAGAGTTTAAATCCACTTATTACATTTTGTCCTGGGAAGCCCTTCTCACACAAGGGTCAATCAAGAGGTCGCATTAGGATTGACAGAGTTACCCCCCCTGCTTTGTTGGTCTTAGTGTAAAGATTGTGCGTATTATTGGGGGTCACTTGAGAAGAAAATCCTGTGGGGACCTTCTCGAGTTGATTTCGGGCTTAGATACCCTGTCTTTGCGCATGGATCAGACTGTCGACTGTTTACCCAGACATCATTGTTGTAATTGGTAACCTTAGTGGCCTATCTCTTTAGGGTCTTTACAAGAGGTGATTGTGGAGGGGAAAGTCTTCATGGTACCTAGAATCGACGTTGGCCAAAATCACTCGGTCTCCTTGGAGGGTATACCCACGATTATGAGTGGGAGCTTGCACCAGGGTGTAAGTTCGTTAAGCAGGTCGTCAATGTAACTTTTTCACCTGCTCTATCTCAGCCCCTTGTTACATTATTCCCATGATGTTGGATTTCATCACCAACTAGTGTGTTCATTGTGAGAAGGTTTTGTTTGTTTTCTTGCTTCCTAGATTTTTAGCGTGTGTTGTTTTTTTTTCCTTGCAAGCCTTAAGTTGGATTTTTATTTAATGTCAGTTCCTGGAACGACCAATGAAGGAACCCCTTTTCTAGGGGAACCTTTTGTTTTTCCTTCTTATGAAAACATTGGTCCTCCTCACATCGCTACTTTGAGCCTTCCATGTCTCACAATTGGATTGTCGGTATGGTTGTTTTCCACTCACGTAATCCTGAATGAAGCTAGTGCTTCAGTTGTAAGCACTCCCCCCCAAGAACATCAAACTCATGTTGATCCTTCACCTTCTTCACCAGTAAGATCTTCTTCACCTTCTTCACTTGCAAGGTCTTCTTCCGTTTCATCTTCTTCGCCAAGTGAAAGCTCTGAAGCTAGTAACTCGGTGGATAAGAAGAAGAAGAGAATGGATATTAAGAAGAAGAAAAATAAACAAGGGTCCACACTTCCAACCACTTCCGGACATGTTGGAAAGAAACTAGTTACTGTTAATTGTGCTGGGAGGGTTGATTATGCCAAGATCACCCAAAAAACCCGTACGCCCAAGTACCCTTGCAGGCTTTGTAAGGGTAGCCCTCGTCTTAAGGATTTCCCTGGTCTATCCAAGGTTATTAGTTTACACGCCCTTGCCAGCCCATGTCATCAGCCTCTAAAAAACATGTTGATGACCTCCTGTCAACTAGTCAAGATACCGTTGGGAAGAAGAAAAGTAGAGTCAAGTTCCTGTGTATGTTATGCAGAGGGAGTCATCAAACTCACCTTTTCCCTCGTATGGACGAAGCCTTGAAATTACTGGAAGACATGAATATTTCAAAACCTCAACCTCCAGCTGCTTATCACAAGCTTACTCTCGACCCACCTGTAGTTGATGGAATGATCAATTCGGTCCCTTCATCGGTTAGTCTGGTTGATCATGTAGTCAATCTGGTCAATTCCTTAGTTGATCCTATTTCCAAAGTGGTCGATCTGATCCCATCATCGGTCGATCCCACTCTCCCGTTAGAGAGTGTCACCCAAGCGACCGATTTGTTTTCGTTGACCCCATTCTCCCCTTGGAGAATGAAACCCAAGTGATTGATCTGATCTCTTCATCGGTCTATCCTACTCTCCCACTAGAGAGTAAACCCGATACTTCCCATGTTTTTCTCGTTGATACAAAATCTACCATGTTGGGGGGCATTCCTCCTTATCCCACAAAACCCCCTCCAAGTAATGAGGCCATCATTTTTAATTGGGGTGTGCTAATTAGACCTCGTCTTACCTCTCACATTCCTTTCATGATTACAATACACATTTGTGGTCGGGACGTTCCTCAAACGTTGATAGATGAAGGTTCGTCCGTTAGTATTTTGTCCTCTATTTCTTGGAAAGCTTTGGGTTATCCTCAACTTGCGCCAGTTACACAGAATTTGTTATCTTTTAACAGAAGAACCAATCACCCTTTAGGGATCCTTCCTCATTTTCCTCTAACTTTGGGAGGGAAAATTGTCTTTATTGACATCATGGTAGTCCAAGACCCCTTGGATTTCGATTTACTCATTGGACGAGATTATTTCTATGCCATGAAAGCTATCGTGTCCACTCTTTTTTGTGTGATATATTTCCCTCACAATGGAATAATTGTGACTGTTGATCAACTTTCGTTTGTTGGCCCTGAATTGACCATCAACTCAATGACCTCCCTAAACGGTTCTTATAAGCAGACGATATCGCCCCCGCCACAGATCAATTATGTGGCATTATCTTCCATGCATTCAACTTCCGATGAAGATGAGCCTCTCACTGTATGCTCAATCTCTTATGACTTAGATCCGGTAGTTGACATGGTGATCTCTTCGATAGGGTCTTTAGAGCTTGATCTCATTACCCCTGTCGCGACCCTCAACATGTGTTCCTTCCAGAGTGTGTTTCTTCCATCAAGTGAAGATCTCTTGGAGGCCATGATCGAGTTTTTTCCCTTGACATAGTGTCCTTCAAGAGTATTGTCCTCTTGGAAGTTGTGATCAAGAAGAGATTGTTGAGCACGGTTTTCTGATTTCAAGATCATTAAAAAATGAAACCATCTTTGAGCATGGTTTTCTGATTTCAATCTCATTAAAAAATGAAACTAGCTGTGAGGATAGTTTTCACGTCTTTGTAGCAACCTCGTTAAAAAATGAAATGGAGCTTACAAGGATAGTTTTTGCATCTCTGTAGAAACCTCATTAAAAAATGAAACAAAGGTTTTGAGCATGGTTTTCTGATTTCAAGATCATTAAAAAATGAAACCATCTTTGAGCATGGTTTTGTGATTTCAAGCTCATTAAAAAATGAAACTAGCTTTGAGCATGGTTTTCTGATTTCAAGATCGTTAAAAAATGAAACCAGTTGTGAGGATAGTTTTAGCGCCTCTGTAGCAACCTTGTTAAAAAATGAAACAAATATTACGAGGATAGTTTTTCCATCTCTGTAGCAACCTCATTAAAAAATGAAACAGAGGTTTTGAGCATGGTTTTCTTATTTCAAGCTTATTAAAAAATGAAACCAACTTTGAGCATGGTTTTCTTATTTCAAGCTCATTAAAAAATGAAACCAGCTTTGAGCATGGTTTTCTGATCTCAATCTCGTTAAACAATGAGACCAATTGTGAGGATAGTTTTGCGCCTCTGTAACAACCTCGTTAAAAAATGAAACAAAGGTTATGAGCATAGTTCCTGTTTCTATGTCAATCTCATTAAAAAATGAAACAAAGGTCCGGGGATTAAACCTGGATTCTCTAGCATAGTTTTTTTCCTGTGTCAATCTTGTTAAAAATGAAATAGTTTTTCCTGTCTTCAATTGAGTCAAGTACTTTATTAAGTATAGTATTTGAAGCTTCTTTTCATCCTCCTATGCCATTGGATGAATCGAATCTTGGGGGGCAATGCTTTCAGCCTATGGACTTCATTTTGAAGCTAAGTCGCTAGCTTCTTAAGTTGGGGGCTAAGTACCAACCATCCCTGGATTATGTGTTGGGAAGTCGCAAGAATATTTTTTACTTTGGTTCAAGCTCTATATAAAAATGAAACCACCTACCTCAAGCATAGTTTCCTCTGGTTCGAGCTTGTGTAAAAATGAAACCAGGTCCAAACATAGTTTTGGCTAGTTTTAATCTTGTGTAAAAAATAAATTCTATCCCAAGCATAGTTTTGTTTTGATTTAAGCTTGCATAAAAATGAAAACAACCCCGAGCTTAGTATTTGTTCTTTCTCGTGCTCATAAATCAATGAGAATGTAACTGAGTATACTTTTATCACTTTTTCAGACTCGTAAAGGTTATATGGAAATGGACCCCCCTGGAGTTCCCTTTAAGCTCTTTTCAGACTCTCTAAACATGAAAAGATTGTTGAGCGATCTTGTTCTTTTCACGCTCGTTAAAGTATTTGAAGAAAACGTCTTTTGAGCGGTATATTATCTCTTTTTTGATCTCATCAGACTACTTTACAAAAAATGACATTTTGGAGTTTTATTTAAGTGTTTTTCAAACTCCCTAAACATGAAAAACCTCTGAGTTTTCTTTCTTTGGACTCATAAAACGAACATTGAAAGGCCCATATGGGACCGAACCAATCCTTCTTAGGGTTTGTTAAATATACTTCGAAGGACTCATTCGAGGGATGTGCTTACCATTCAAGCATATGCTATCCTCCTCAAGATTGTGTAAAAATAAAGAGGTACTCACTGGAAATTGTGGGGGAAAAATTAGGAAAGAAATATGTCTAAACCTGTATTCTATGGAAGAGTCGCTTTTGAACGTGACACCCTTTCACTTGCTTTGTGTCTAGGTTGGAAAATACTCTTGTCTCTTGATCATACTCCTTTATAAGATTACAATTTGGTCTATGATCCTTGTTGTTGAGTCATTGTTTCCAAGACAGTTGTCGTGTCGTCAATATGTTCAAAGAGAAGTTCAACTCGGAAAGACTTCCATTGCGTCGACCATTTCTGCAGTCCTTAAGTCTTCTATTGCATCGGCCATCCTCGAGTTAGTCCTAAATCACTTGTTACTCTGATCTACTTCAAATCTTGTTACCTGTTTCATGTCATTGATGGGGTATACATTAAGGTCCTCCTATGATGAGTCTTTTCCTATCGACTTCAACTCATTATCCAGGAATTGGACTTAGAAACCAATTGGTACCTTGGAACTTTCATGCCTCAATGACAAGTTTCCTCTCTTTTGACAGTGGGTTTTCATTACTAACCCCTGATTGGGAGATTCCACTGAGTGTTTGACCTCAACTCATTGATTCACTTTCATTGGATTGTACTAGATTACCTTGGGATTCATTGACATTAATGGTGATTTCCCTCACACTTGTTAACGGTATTCATTAATGACCGGTAATCAAGTGGTTTATACCATGTTCGAATTCAACACATGTATTCACATGGTTAGATTCGTACTATATAGTGGTGGAGAAAAAGACCCTGAATATTTTTTGATAGATTCACGTTGCATATGAGTATATTCATATTGTACTGGTGCATATATCCACAGTGTATGTCTCATGGCTATGTTCAAATTTGAGTCTTTAACACATAGATCCATAGTGTAGTTTTTGGTGGTTATGCTCATATTTGAGTCATAATGGTATGGATCCACAGTGTATGTTTGGTGGCCATGACCTGTCTTACTTGACATGGATATTTGCATGTTGGAATTTATTCTTTGAGTCATTTGTATTCTGAGTATGGAAATGCCTACCTCAGTGATGATATATTATTGTACTATATTTCCTTGTTTGTTGGCAGGTTTCCGACCAACGTGTTCCTTGTTCCCTACACACACTCGACAAAGTATATAAGTTATCTCTCTGTTCTAACTTCATACTTTGGGGGGCTTGTTGTTACAAATTATTTTCATCACCCCTATGACCGTTAATGATGTAAACCTATATTTTGTCTTTAGAAGGATCAATGGCCTGAATTTCTGAAGAAAGAACGGATAAGAAATTTTCCTGAGAGATGAAATCATATTTTCCTTTGTAAAAACCCTAATAAGGATGATCATCACACTTTGTCTAGTTATAGGGGTGCGACGATCCTAGATCATCGCATGTTGTACTATACCTGGTCTGCAACGTCGTCTCACTCTACTAAGTTTTAAGGGTGAGATGATTTTCGTACATGGTGTTAGCACATATTGTTGGTCGTGGGGTATTTTCCCTAGTAAGTGGTGTTCTGGCGAAAAAATAACCAAGAGGGGTTAAAAACCCACTTTCTACCTTTTATCCTAAGTTTTGGGCCCAAGCACGTTGAGCTAAGAGGCACATAGATCTGGGCAGCCGAGATTTGCACGCTGAGATCTATGATGCACAATCCTAGTCGGACCCCCCCCCCCCGAGCATTCTGCCTTTAATGAGGGAGGGTCCGAGCAAGTGGTTTTCTGGCGCAGGCCCCACACTAACGTGGCACCTCCTCACGATGCTCGGACCCCCCTGCTCAATACCTCTTACCAACTACCCTCCCTCCGAGCAAGCCGCTTACCACCTCCGCTTAATACCCTCACCTCCTGTCAACACCTGTCCCCCACTCAATCTCTCTCCTCGTCTGTCACATCTCCTACTCTCTTTCCACCTCTCGCTCCCTCACACCTATCCTCCACTCATCGACCTCTCGCTCGCTCACACCTATCCTCCACTCATAGACCTCTCGACCTATCACCATCTCACCTTCACATTTCACCCTATAACCGCCCGACAGATGTCCCACTTGTACTCCCTTTCATCTCCACCTAAGCTAGTTGTCCCCACCTCTTTCAACCACTGAATCTTCCCCTTTATACCTGTCACCTTTGTGCCCTCTCATCTCCCGACACCTGTTCACCCCTACCCCTTCATACCACATCTCTCACATGTCATTCCCCGTGCCTTTCTAGTCACCATTCTGCCGCCACGGTTTTCCACCTGACCGCCCATTCCTTGTCATTTCCATGCTGATCCACACCAAGCACCTCACCTTCTCCTCCTCGTTAGCATCCACGTCTGCCTGCTAATCGCTCCGTAGAGGTCTAGCAAAGAACAAATCACCACAGTCAACATTCAAAGATCAATCATAGTGATAGGTGTCACGTTTGACTTCTTCCCGCTCAGATCTTGATGAAGCAGTTAATGAAAACAAGGAAGGTGGTTGAGACATCATCTCCTTCCATAAATAGAAAGCCAGAAAGGTACGGGTTGCAGAAGCAAGTTTTTAGTCCATACTAATAGATATCGTATCCAACATAAGACTACATGGGTAGTCTGATCAACATCTGCATGCACATCCTGACAGAGAAGTTCATCAATGCAAAGACTTGAACGCGTGACATGATCGCGTCTCAGGCATTCGGAGCCAGTTCTGAGTATATGTAGGCATTTTTTCCATTTTGTTTAGTGTCGATGGTAGATCTAAGCTCCCAATTGTAAAGTTTTAATGAAACTTCTGGTTCTCTGGTCACGTGTGTAATTTGAGACTTCTTGTTTAATGAAAGTCAACTTTTTGTTCCACCTCTTTTGCCTCTAAGACTGAAAGACTCGAGCATGGATGATCCAGTCAAGTGTTGTAACTATATTGTGATGTATGTTTGATTGCAGTGTTATTATAGATTTTTTAGCTTCCTGAAGTTTTGGATCCAAGAGGATCTTGTATTCGAAGTTTTTCCTCCTTAAGTTGTTGGAAGACCGGATGTCCATAGAAAACCTTTACATTTTCTTCTCAAGTTCTTCCTCTTGCTCACCCTTACTTCAACTTACTGTCTGAATTTAGATCAAGACCTCATCTGCCTATGCATACCATCCCAGTTTTCTGAGTTAAAGCGATATCATCCCGAGTTTGCATCCATTATACCTCTCTTAAATTTATTCACTATGATATAAAAACTGATGGGTACTGAGCTTACCTCTGTCGCAATCCAATGGTGACTTATAGTGCTAACATTTTTGGTTTCTTTTTTGAGGAAGAATTGAATATTTTTCCTGGGATTGAACAACAAAGCTTACTGATTTTGAAGGTGCATCAATACTCAGTACATTGAAGATTACAACTGTGCACCTAGTGACTCCACTATTTCAGTTGTGGCTTCCAGAGGCAAACACACGAGGTCTACCCCATAGCTGCTTCTAGAAACACTTAAAGATAACCTAGAGAAAATTGTCATAATATGAAAGACCCCTCAGGAAGGTACTTCGATAGCTGAACCAGGTATTTCTGATGATTTTCACCATCCTCCTCTAAAAATTCCAATATCTGCTTCTCTTTTTCCTGTTATACCAGCTATTGGAGTTTCCCGAAGTTTAAAGTTTGGGAGTGTTCCTGTTGATTTCTCCCCTCTGGGTCTGGGATTGGAAGGATAAATCCTTGTCACTCCTATCTACCCTGAAGTTTTACTATGGTTTAAACCGAGGACCTTAGAATATTTTCCCACTCCGGGTTTTACCACCCTTCCCCCTGTTAGAGTCGTTGCATTTACATAAATCCAAACCTTTGCTCCCTCAAGCCCTGTGACCTTTTCCCCAAACACTTAGTCGATCCCCTTTTCTCCCATAAGAAAAATTCCACTCTCCCCGATCGGAGCTCCATATCCTCCTGGTTCGCCTCCAACTATCTTTACTATGGCAGGTTCCAATCTCACAAGGAATAGAATGGATTCCACAGTGGCTACAAGGTATGCTCCTCTAGTCTTACCTCAGTCGATGAATGCTCTCCCTGCTAGAGATTACCTAAAATACATGCCCAAATTCATAGGAGAAGAAGACATAACTGCTGAAGAACACCTTTCTACCTTCTACAGTTATGAAAACAATCTAAATATTGAAAACAAGGATGTGTGGATGAGAGTCTTTGTCCAGAGCCTTGATGGCGAGGTTAGGAAATGGTTTAGGGGGTTGACCCCTGGATCCATTTTTGGGATTGAAGCTTTAGATGATGTTTTATTGAGACTATGGGGGGATAAAAAAGACTTTATGTATTATATCACAGAGTTCAGGTCCCTAAAGAGAAAAGAGGGAGAATCTGTCTCTGATTTCTCCAAGAGATTCAAAAAAATGTACAATAAGATCACTGCTGAGATAAAGCCTATTGAAGCCTCTACCAAAATTACTTATGCTAGTGCTTTTGACTCTAATTTCTGCCTCCTGTTAAGAGAGAGAAGAGATACTTCCTTGGCTCATATGAATATGCAACCCTCGAATTAGAATCCAATGTGTTGGCAATTGACAGATTTAGGGGTAAAGCTGCCAGAGATAGAGGAAGGGGGAGATCTGAAGCCTCAACCTCTGGTTCCCCTATGTCCCACCCTCAAGTAGATGAATTGACCAAGCTGGTGAAATCTCTTTTAGTAGAGATGGAGAATATGAAATTCGAAAGGAAGAAGAGTTATAAGAATGCCCAAAATGCTGATAACAGAGGTAACTTCAGAAGACCTAATATTTCCCCTCAGATACTCCCAACAGAGCCTCGTAACAGAGAGAGGGATTATCAGACAATCCAGACCCCTCTCCAAAATAACCTTGTTGCTGATGAGGAAGGAGAGGAAGAAGAGATTGAATCTGAGATCCATTTCCTCGGATACACCTCCCCATTTCCCCATTTGACCCAATCCACAGACAAGAAGTCCCTCATGGACAGCCAAATAAATGATCTAAATAAAGGAGAGAATACCAATAGTAGTCAAAATAAATGTAACCTCAGGTCTATGAAGAAAGAAGGGAAGTTTGACATCCCTGATTAGCCTTCCAAAGCAGAGAAGCTTGCTAAAGATGCAATGAATGACTGAAAGGAAAATAAAATACAGAACTCCTCACCAGTAGCCAAAGGTCTTGTCTCAG
This sequence comes from Picea mariana, assembly GCA_032191745.1. Lineage (NCBI taxonomy): Eukaryota > Viridiplantae > Streptophyta > Pinopsida > Pinales > Pinaceae > Picea > Picea mariana. The sequence goes on along the minus strand of JASDQU010235140.1, from coordinate 2,661 downwards.
AAGTGAAGGAAATTCTGAATCCCCCCTCCTATTTTAGATTTGAGAATGAGATTCAAAATATTAGGATGCCTGTACCCCTTTTGGAGCTAGTCAAGCACGAAGATTTCAAAAAATCCCTCTCTAAACTGTTACAGTCTGAGCCTACATCTCACTCCTCAGACTCAGTAAATCTTTAGGATGAAAATCCAACAGTCATCTTAGATCCCATGATAGAATATAGAGATGATTCATCCCCTCCCTTATATACATCTCTGACCATACATGACAAGGTGCTCCATAACTATTTGATGGACTCAAGGGCTTCTCATAATTTCATGCCCAAATCTATCATGGATGAACTTGGATTAGAAATCACAAAGACTTACCATAGCTTGTATTCTTTTGATTCTAGGAAAGTGCAGTGTCTTGGGGTCATCAAAGATCTATTCGTGACCTTGTTTCAATTTCTTATGAAAAGTGTGGTCATGGATATCGTGGTGGCTTATGTTCCCCCCAAGTTTGGCATGTTGTTGTCAAGATCTTGGATAAAGAGACTTGGGGGAACATTGTAGATGGACCTCACATATGCTACCATTCCTGTGTTCGGAGGGGAGTATAGAAGATTGTACAGAGAATCTCAGTTGGCCTACATTATCAGTGATGAATCTGACCCCACCTATTGGAAGATTGGTTGTTGTCATTGATGTCAACCCTAGTCATTATTTTTGGACCGCAAGATTGATGAAGGTATTTGGACATGAAGGAAAATGCATATGCAGATAAAACACCCATGGATGGATAGTATACATCATGTTTTTTCTGGTGGTATGTGTCATGTCATGTGGATCCTCATGGTTGGGGAGAAATGAATTTTTGAAGATGACAAAGTGAATTGAAGAAGGAAATATAGGTCGGCCCTGAAGACAATTAAAGAAAATAATTGCAAAATAAGAAAGTGACAGGTCAGCCCTAATGTTAAAACAAAGTGACATAAGTGGTATAAATAAATATCATTATACATTTATTTTATATACAAGTTGAATTTCAGAGGAAATCAGAAGTAAAGAAGGTCGGATTTCAAGGGAGTATGAAGTCTTTTGGTGATGTGTTCTAAGGTATGTTATTTACAAGTCATCTTACCATTTTCTCTATAATTTTTTTTTATAGAATGATTCAGATGGTTAAATTGATATAATATTGATAAGAGATATCAAGGTACCCGTGGTAAAAATTTTATCTCTTTATTCGCTATAATTTTGGAGATACACTCTGTGGAAGATATGGTTTTTGACTAGTCCTGAAGCTAGTCAATAAACAGGTGTTTCGGGTAAAACAATCATGAATTATTCATAGAGAATCCTAATGAATTAAGAACAATTTCATTGGAAACAGTATGCACTGTAGTTTCTTGTGTGAAAGTTTCAAAATCTGATGTTAAATATTGAGCACGAGGCATTCTGTACAAGTTCACTCTCCTTAATAAACCAGAATTGAACAAGGTCTACCATTCTCTCTATAACTTCTTTTTGGGGAGGATTCAAGGAGTGAAACTTGGAGAAGTTTCAGAGAATACATTGAGTAATATTATCTATAGGATCATAGTATTCCAAGAATTGAAGAATTGCAGAATTTGAAGAAGTCTCAGGAAGCATTATCAGGTTCTATGTGATGGTTGGTTGATGGTGATGATTTAATGTAAAGTTTTATTATCTCTCATATATTCCTTGGTGGAAGGAAGGGGAAAGGATAAAGATTTCAATGCTCTCTTAATATTGGAGGATTGTATCTTCCTCTTGGAGGTTTATCCTTCCCTTTACATTTGGAATTTGTAGCTACCTTTGAAAGTCATTACTTCCCTTGAACAATAACTATTGATTATTTCTCATATATTGTGCATGGTGTATTGTGGTGTATTGGTGTAAATCTTATATTTTTATTCATTGCTCATTGGATATAATTGAATGGTTTAAGTATAAGTTGAAAAAGGTTTTAAATTGTACTTGATATAGATTCACTCCCCTCTTAGTATCAACAATTGGAATCAAAGCAGGTTTCCTATAGAACAGTTTAACCATGGGAAGGAAAATCCTGAGCAGAGATGGATGACCATTAGGACATTTAAAATGGGATTCAAATATTTGATGGAATAAATTATGCATACTGGAGTGATAGAGTAAAGAATTACCTAACAGATTTGGGAGTAGACATTTGGTACTCAATTGTAAATGGCTATGTAATCCCAAAGAATGCTCCAACCGATCCAAATGAGAAGAAGCTTATGAGTTGTAATTCAAAATCTAGACATGTTATTCTAGGAGAATTGGCACCAACTATTTCTATAAAAGTGATGGGCTGTGGCACTGCTAAAGAGGTATGAAACAAACTCAAGAGTATCTACGAAGGTGATCCAAAAGTTAAGCAGGTCCAGATTCAATGGCATAGAGCAGAATTTGAAAATTTGAAGATGAATGAAAAGGAAGATATTGAAACCTATTTTCTTAGAGTTGATAAAGTTGTTAATGCTATCAGAGGATTAGGTGAAGAGCTCGATGAATCCTTGGTTGTACAAAAGGTGTTGAGATCACTTCTCTTGAAGTATGATGCTAAGGTCTCTGCCATTGAAGAAACTAGGGACTTGACCAAAATGACAATGGATGAATTACATGGGTCTCTTATAGCATA
>JASDQU010235136.1:0-17117 GCA_032191745.1 Picea mariana | reverse complement strand
TGCCAAAGGGGGAGATTTTTTATTAAGGTTGGTTGTCATTGATGTCAACCCTTGAAGAAAGCCCCGCAACACAAAGGTTTGGGTAATGGACCCTAGATTGTTTTATGTAAAGATGACTCATTATTGTCTCATCATGGTTGATAATAAGTAAATATGGATGAACTCCAAAGTGGTCCCCTTATGGTGAAATCCCTCATGGAAAGACGCTTTGTGGAGTAAGAGAACCCATGCTTAATTCTAAAATAATGAGTTGAAGGACAGTGAATTTGTCAGGGAAAATATCCTAGATGGATAGTGCTTGTCATGCTATTTATGGTGGTATGTCAAACGTCACATAACTCCTTGTAGTTAGAGATTTATGACCATATGAAGTTGGAGAACCCCTCATGAGTCTTATAGAAGCCCCCAAGAATCAAAGTGCTTTGCAAAAGAATTTATTTTAAATGAAGAAGCCCTAAAATAAAGAAAGTGTAATGCTACATGACGATATAAATAAGAGGCAAAGCTCACTCATTAAGAACACACTTGTACATATTGTATATCTATTTTCTTGTGTAAAGCTTCTTGTAAATACTTGTGGATACATCCAAAGTGGCGAACGTCTGAGGTAGCACGAAGGGTTGACGGCGAAATTCTCAGATTCACGGAAAACCCTATTTTTTTAGGCATACGCAGGCTATCTATGTATAGGGTGCGTATACATTGAAGGTATATGCGGGTTGGCTGTGTATAGGGTGAGTATGTACGCGGGCTAACTATGTATAGGGTGAGTACATGTTGATAAATCCATGAAACTTGAGAAGATGAAGGTGCATAGGTTCTAGATTCTAAGATTAGGCTCACAGTAAGGTCTAGAGTGCTCAGATACATCAGATTCATCCCTTGGTTCAAAAGGTATGTCTTATTTCTATGAATAGTTGGATTTTGATGTATGCATGAGGAATGGCAATGGATATTTGAGGATTCTACCTACAGAGACTAGTGGCTACCTGGGATATTCTGTATAAGTCAAATCTACAAAAATACAGTGCTAGTATATTTATCATTGATACTTCTTTTTGAGGCACATCTTGTATTTCTTGGCATATGGATAAGAGTTCTTATGGTACATGGTTGAGATATTGTATTTATTGATGTATTGAGAAATTGAATATCAGAAAGACGTTGATGCCTAAGATCATGTGAGGGATATTATACTTGTTCATGATTACACATACCTATATGGCACATGACTAGAGAGAGACATACTTTCCTTGAGTAGAGGTTATGTATGAGGATGCATGCACAGGGTACAGTTACAGTCTGGATGCAGTGACAGGTTACATATCTATGTGAAAGAAGTTACAGAGGATCAAAAATTTTCAAGTGAAAGGAAATCCTAGTTTCAGAAGGCATACGCGGGCTGCATAACAGATAGGGAATGTACATATGTAGGCTACATCACTACAGGTCATGTATCTATTGTATTTTGTTAGATACATGTTCAGTTTAGGTACGGTTTGATTACAAGGCAGTTGTACAGATTGGATACAGGGTAGTGGTACATGTTGATACAGTTGTACAGCAATGTATATCACAGTGACAGGTTGACAGTGGTTCCATCATTCTACTTCTACTTCAGGGTGGTTGGACGGGGCAAAGATAGGTGGTTGTAGCCGAAGAACATAGGGTGTTGTAGCCTCCTTCTGGTTGTAGCCAGAGAATTGGGGAGTTGGAGCTTTCCTCAGGTTGTAGCCTAAGAAACCAGGGGGTTGGAGCCTCCTTCCAGTTGCAGCTGGAAAACTAAGGAAGTTGGTGCTTCCAATGAATGTAATTCTTCAAGACATATAAAAAAAACCATTATGTGGTTTTCTCTCGATTTGGGTTTCCACGTAAAACATTGGTGTACTATGTATTTGTGTGATTGTTTATTTCTTATTGCTCATTATTGGATAATAATTCTACATTGATATAAAATTTGAAGAAAAAGGATTATAATTACACTATTATTGATTCACGCCCCCTCTTAGTAATCCAACATGGCCTTCTAGATTAACGACTCTAATCTACTCAGAGTTGTTTTATACTGTCGACGTTTATCCCATCGGAGTGTATCCACAAGGGGCTTCTCGTGCACTCTAATGACCTAAGTCCAACAAATATAACGGTCTTAGAGACCGAAAATTGATGGCCTAGGTCACGTCGAGGTTCAAAATAGCATGAGGGATAATAATCTACCTTCTACGTTTGAACACACCCTTGTGGGGGTCCAGGTTAATCAACGGTTGACGTTCATAATGTCCACACTATGATAAATGGAGTTGATCATCTCTAGGATTCATACTCTAAACCCTTCAGAGTGGTACTCCAAACTCTACTCCAAAACGGTCAACTCCCTTCCTAGCCTCACTTACAGAGAGTTCTACGTGGCATCCGATTTGGTGCTCAGGGCACATGCCCCTACCCAACACCGCCACCTTGATCGACATGTAGAAATCAGGCCACACCACATATCACCCCCAAAGTTCCATAACACACTGCCACTTGGCACAATAGACACCTAACACATGAACTCCCCAAGTGGACTAACGTGGCGTACATGTCATTGTTGACCACTAGCACATCCTTCCTAGTGTTAACACCAATCCTCTATGTATTGGATAGATGACATCATCCCTATCAGTGTGATGTCACCTTCCTCCTAGCCTCTTTTAGTTGAGACCCTCCAAGATCTACAATCAGGATTATCTTTAATATAGGATTCGATTAACTTTCATAATTAATCCTCAATGTTTCTCCTTCAAAGTGTTTCTATGACCGCTCAAGAATTCTCTCTAAAATTCAACTTCGAACAAATTGTTTTCAATGGTATTTTCTTTGAAATACCAGTGACTAGATCCAACGTCCATGATTGATCCTCCTTAAAATATAACGATCATTGATAACAACACCTTTCCAAGGTCTTGAACTTGATAGGGACCCGCTCCATATTACCTCGACCAAAAGAAGTCTACCACGTGTCTTCCTCATACACCTATGCTCTTTCCATCAGTGTGATGTCAACATGATGTCACCTTTCTTCTCGATCATGTCTAAGTTTTTCCATGTCAATCAACGGTCGATATTACATCTCAGTGGTTCTATGATTGATGGTTTGGATTGCTCCTCAAAGTCTTCCCTTTGGAGTATTTTCCTTCTAGTGAACTAAATGATTCCGAAGGACCTACTGTGATGGACAATTATGATCACTCTGATTTACTCCTCGATGGATCCAATGGTTGACAACAGCATGAATCCTCGACAAGTCATCGTACATGAGGACCCCGATCAACGGCTAGGATTTCTCGATCCACCTCCGATGAATCTGATGGTCAACCATGAACTTGATTATTGGAAATCCTGGAGCATGAGTGACTCTGACCAATGGCTAGGATTGGTTCATTGTGTTGAAATCTATGGTTGTGATTCCTTCTAGAAAAATACACAAAAATTCCTAGGTCTATCAAACCACTTCTAGATGTAGTCAACTTTTCGAGGTTTTATCATAATTTACCCTCGGCTATCAGTCTAAAAAATCTAATCTATTTAATCTTCATCACTTAGTTTGGGAATTCTCATCCCATGAGCTATTCACACCAGCAATGTGTCATTTACAACCCTGAGTTGTCATATTTACACTCAGTTATCATTGATTTAAAGGAAAACTCTTCATATTAACAGATATAGTCAAAATACTAACCATGCCTATATAAATAAACATTTATAAGCAAGTGAAACCATATTGAAACACACAATTATGCATTATGTGTAATATAATGGCAGATATACAGTTTTGGAAAATATAGCAGTAAAATTATTAAGGATAATTACAACAGTAAAAACCCACAGTAGAATATACATGATTACAGTATTGGCGCAGTTCTAACTTCCCTTTTGAACCACTTGGTGATTATTTCCTCTATTCCAAAGACTTAGGAAAAAAGTCATGTCCTTGCCTTTTTTCCTTTATTAGAAATATTTTATTAATATTTCCTTGGTTTATGTCTCATGGCTTAGCTCTTTTCCCATACCTTTAGCCCCCTTTCCCATCTAGTGGAGTTTATCTCGTCAAACTCTTTCTTTTCAGGATGGTCTGCAGCAGTGATATTTTTCATTAAATTCAAAGTGAAATTACATAATACAAAAATAGGCGCATTGGCCCAAAAGTTCCCAGCCCACCAGCCTAAGTGCACAATTGTAATTACATTTCAATTGGAGTTCATCCTATGGGTATTACAGGTCACAAAACAACAAGTGAAATTTTGGAAAAAAAATCCAAATATTAACAAAAGTGGGGTTAGATCTCAATTAGCTTACCTAGAAAATGCAAGTTTTCTCTCCATTTCTAATTTTCTAAGCTCACATACAGCGCAAAGAAAAGATCATACATAGAAAAGAAAACAATTTCTACTATGCTTCTAATTTTTTGAGATCACAGAGAATGCATGGAAAATATCATACGCAAACTGAAAAGAGTAGCAATCCGGAAATAAAAATAGAAAACCGAAATATTAACTCTATAGAAAAAAGGTGTATTTAGGTTTATACCTTTTTATTTGACTTAAACAATCATATCTTGGGCAAACAAAGACCTTTTTGAGTGAAACAAAAAGTATTTCTGACTAAAATAATCACTCCATATGCAATTGAATAGTCTTGTCGGCCTAGAAATGCATGGAAATAATAGAAACTAGAAGTGTGGCAACACGATTTCAAATCTTGATCTACAGTGAGAACAGGTCTTCAAACATGCTATGATATCACGTTCGACAAAACAGTATATTCCACATAGGAATAACACCTTAAGTAACCACTCACACAACTAAATCAAATATCAACACAATGATTTCTTTACATGGTTAAACTCCCTGAAGATGGAAACAGTCCATGGCCTCAACTAACGTGTCCACTTGAAGAAATATATTAATACAAAAGAAAAATATTTTACAAGAGATTTTCTCACAATTGATCATCAAAAAATGACCCTCTATTATGTTTAAATAGAGATCATGGACCAGTCAGTTGTTAAGCTACGGATGAATGTAGCCATTAAGATTGAGGAGAATATGAGTTGTCGGATCCCTCTATGTCTAGAACATATCATGACTGTCAAATTACATAACTACAAATGCATACTAATGCATACTAGAGAAACACACTTTTACCTAAAGACACTATAGACAAAGTTGATCTTAACTAAATCCTAAGTGTCTAAATATCCTAACACTTTTATGTGTTCAAAAAATTTCAATAAACACACTCCTATAAAATACTCTCTAAGATATAGTTAAGCAAACTTACTCTCCCAAAAATCAGCCTAAGGTGTTTAGGTCCTAAGTCCAATCAATGAAGAGTTGACCATAGCCCTTGTCATCACCTGAACTAGAAACATTGTGAAAAGTCCCAACACAAGTGCTAACTAGGGAAACAAAATGGGAAGTGCACCACTATCACCTCAGTACACTTTCCCCTTCACTTTAGGCCAGCTCCTAGAAGCCAAGAGAGATATCCCTATTTGTGAAAATTAAACCTCTTTAAGTGAATTATGACCATGTAGGACTATGATTTAATTTAATGAATCCCAAAATATATTTAACAAGACCATGCATAAGGATTCCAATAAGTGATTAAATGCTTTAAAGGCAAAGAATTAAAAACAATAGAAAATAACCACAAGTATGTCCACTTGAATGATGGGGTTAGGATCTAGTGTATGTGTGTGCAAAATCTAATATGTAAGATAAATAATGTTAGAAACTTCATATTTCTATCTAAATGGATATCACTCAACAAATAGAACTTAAAAGAGGTTAGAACCACTTTTAAGCTACTTAAGGGCACAAAGAGTGAAAACAATTAGCATAAATCAATGGTGAAATGTGTGATTTTGATTACCAATTGATTAAATGATAAGAAAGTACAATATTAGCTCTGTCCTTCAACTTTTAAATATAATTTATGATAAAATAATGCATAAATTTCAGGTTTAGAGCATGAAACAAACCGTCCAAGAGAGAGATTATGCACTAGAGAGAAATGTGTCTTGTATGCTTCCACTTGGGAAAGAGATATACTATGCAATAACAACCCAAAAAGTGTTAGAAACAAGTTCTATATATATATATATATATATATATATATATATATAACCATTAACTAAGAAAGAAATTGTAAAATAGATGGTGAATCATCCTAGGGTTTCCATGTTAGCACTTGGAATTCACCAAAATAATATCTAAACAAAATATAAGAAACAAAAATCACTTTAGATATTAAATTCACCACTAGATGTGTAATGTAAACTTGTAAAAACAATCTAGAAATGAAATAGAGACTATGTATGAGTAAGAATACACCTTTAAGCATTGAATCATGTCCTTAGGGTTTCACCAAATCTTATTTTTGTTGTTGCAATTTAATTTCTAGATTTGATAAATGCCTTAAACCATCCCACAAAACATTAGATAAGACCTTGAAACATCTTTCTATAGGGTTGTTTTTCCTTCTTAGGGTTAGAAATCAACAATTAATTACAAACCCTTGAGTAAGCAAGTCTAGGAATGAAATGAACTATTAACTTTGTACTAGACAATGAAAGAAATCTAAATAAAGATTTTTATCTGATTTTTTACCATTAATTTTTGTTACAACAAAACAAGGTAAAAATTTAGGGTTTTTAGGGTTTTTTGGTTGGTTTTTGGGAGAATGCAAGTGCTTTTCTCTAATTAGGGATTTTGGGGTCAAAAATTATGCCCCTCTAAGATTTGGTCACTTCTATCTTAAGGATTAGGGAAAGAGATTATAACCATCAGGGTATAATAATATTTAACCAAATCAAGATAAGGTATGAGGACCAAGGCCCTACAATAAGGGATTCCATAAGGGAAAAATCATTTACCATCGAGATCAATTATAGTTTGAGTAAAATACCTAAAACCCTTGTCAAGGAACAAAATGGAAAACAAGACAAGAGATTGAGCACTTACCAAACCAAAAAGGAAGATGGAAAAGATAGAAACCATATATGTCTTTCCTCCAAGTGGTTAATTAACCCATCAAATGGATTGATTTTGCTATCTAGTACAATTCTTGAACATTCACAACTAATCTTTGATGCACCAAGAAAATAACAAGGAAAGAGAGAGCTCCATGAATTGACACCAAAACCTCTAATAATAAGATATTCAAAAAATTATAATCTCCATTAATGTCCAACAAAAACAACAAATTAGAATGAGAAGAGCACCTTTATTTATAGCTGAGGCTTTTACATCTTCTCATTCTTTCTTGTTTTTATCTCCTAAAATCTAGTCTAAGAGAATGACAAAAAGTGACTTGTCATCCACATAATTAAGGAGACTAAGTTCAACTACAATTAAAACATGACACAAGTACATAAAACCCTCATGAGAAAGAGACATTCCACAAATAAGGAGGTCGAGTTGTTGTTACGAGGGAAAAACTCTCTATGGCCAGGGTAAACCACAACAGATAGGTGTGACTGCAGAAATCTACTCAATTCCAACATATGCTATATAAACCAATGTGCTAGTGAGACAAGAAATAAGCCTACCTCGTTCCAACGTTTGATGATGTCCCATTGTTGAGTACTTTGACCCAAAGCACCACAACAGACAGGTATGACTGCAAAAATCTACTCAATTCCAACATATGCTATATAAACCAATGTGTTAACGAGATAAGAAAGAATCCTACCTTGTTCAAATGTTTGATGATGTTCCATTGTTGAGTACTTTGACCCAAATCTTTGTACCTGCAAAATGTTCTCAACAAACAAGCAGAGCAAGTATATAGTGATAATATAAAGGGGTTAGCACATTAGATAGCATAATCCATTAATAAACATTACAAATATGCCCATGGATAATAATCATATATTTTCACGATATCAATTGGACGGGAAAGGAGTATTTCTATTAATAAATGATCAGCATAAGAGAAAACATTACAGACTTTCTTGTCAACACAGTTTGAAACCAAGAAACCAAGTTCCTTCCAACTGGGCCTCCACCACTTCAATCCTCCACCAAAGGCAAGCTCATAGAAAAGAGACAATGAGGTTATATCAACAATAGGGAAAGATCTTGGGGGTTGAACACTATGTTCAGACTTGAGGGACAAAGGGATGCAGACTCAATATGAAGTAATTTCTCCAAAGTAACTTTTTTCTCAAAGTTGAATGCTTTCTCCTCTTTTCCATAGCTCAGAATTGTGCTCTTATAGCCTTCAAAATGCAACTGAAGGGTCGAGTCAGAACATTTCCAGTATATGGAAGACCAAGGATCAGAGATCTCCTGTCGTGACATGGAAGCCCAACCTCATTTTTGTATTTTCTGGCACAAATCCCGATGTACGTGGGTTGTAGTGGAGCAGTCTATGTATACACATGTTGTATAGTAGATAGGGCACGTATATGTGGAAAAATATGTATTTTTAGCTCTGGATTCATCAAAAATGGATGACAAGACTGCATAGGGAAATAGAAAAAGGCCCTCTATGCAAGATAGAAATGGTGAGGAAAATCTTGCTATAACAAATGACCCCTAATGTGTGAGATCAGAGGAGTGTCTACAATGGCCGAAATACATTATAAATAACCCAAAAGTGGAGTGGTGTAAACCTAGCTGGAAAGACTAGTTTCTCATTACATTATGTGTTGACTTTACATACATGGCTGCCAATAGAATACAATGCAGATCCATGTGGAAAATATACCAAATATGTGTCTATAGCCATGAATAGGAAAATACAAATGTGGTTATATGCCAAAAGTTGTCATAATCATGAACAAGGCCCAGTAGAACCAATCTCAAAACCAATCTGAAGATATCTGTATATGATGGAGTATAATTTGATGTCCCATGATTACTGGAGTCAAATAGGTGTTGGTCCAATGGAAAGGAAGCAACAGCTCAGGAAAGTTGTGGCTACATAGTGATGTCTTCAAGTCTTCTACACATCCTCCAAAGGTGCAAGTCTACATCATGTGAATAAAGCATTTGAGGTCGAACACAATGAGACATCGTTTGATTATCGGTCATTGAGGTATATTGTTAACAAAAGCGAGATAGCCTACCAATAATGAAAGTAGGTATCAAGGCACCGAGTACATTCCTACAAGTGTGAATAAAGGATTCAATGTCGAACACCTGAGGAATCCATTGATCTGGAGACACTGATGTATTCCCATATGTCAATGGTGAGAGAGCCTGCCAATAATGACTGCAAGTCTCAAGGTACTCATAAAACTCTAGGTCCCATATCGAGAATAAATGAGTTGAAGTCGATGGAAAGAGACCCACTGAAAGGAGAGTATTAAGGCATCTCTCATCAGTCAGCACGAGGAACAAAGCACGAGCTTCATAATTTGGTGGGGATCAGACGAAAAACATGTTCATGAACCAACGACCTTGTGCGTATTTCACGTGTGCCAAATGCAAGCGGTACATGAAAAAAAACCCTCTGAATAGCAGTCAATGATGAAGACTGCTGACAAAGGAGAGGAAACCACCAATAAGGCTAATGGAATCCAAGACATTGCATGAACCCCAAAGTGTGAATAGATGTCTTGTCATCAAACACAAGGGAAACCACCCAGTCAATGACCAATGATGAAATGTCGACTGTTGGGTTCAAGGTGACCTATCAATGATGAAAGTAGGGCCAGGGTGCATGATAAGACCATAGTATCATGTGATTCTGAGACCAATTGAGGGTATGGCCGACATGCAAAGTCAAGAGTTCTGAGGAATGGCCGACACAGATTGATAGACTTCCTTTGAAAAAGAGCATGAGACAGGTGGTAGAATCTGGCAGCATAGACTCAATGATGTAACTATTTGATGCAGGAGGCATCAATAATGTTCTCTATAGGTACTGGAAGGGTGACCAGTTGGTAGAGAAAAACTCTGTAATGAGATCAGCTTCCTAGGCCATGCTAAACCCAAAATTATGATGACACAAGGACTCAATAATTTTGTGTTATGTTCAAAGGCGACATGACTACTGCCAATTATAATATAGCACTCCCTTCCCGCTTATCTTTTTTTGTTTTTTTCATAACAAATGAATGCTATGATACATAGGAGGAAACGAGTGTTGCAAGTAAGAAAAACTAGTTCCAGCAATGGAATGTACCTATGCTCAATGCAAGGAAATGCATGCATGAGATGGACACTCAGGGTGATGTTCCCTCCCAGGTATAGGGTGTCAAATTGTGAAGGATATAAACAAGGCCCTGCTTGGTTGTGGATGAAAAAATTTCTTAGGAAACAATTTATAACGCAAAGAGAGAATCGACTAAAGGCTCAATACTGCAAGCGAGGGCATGAGATGCAATCACAACTTAACACCAAAAAATGTCCTTTTTATGTCTTTTAGTCTACTTCGTGTGAAAAAGGAATAAACTTTTGCCAAATAGACGTCTTTTCAAATCCAATTTACGAGTGTGAAAAAGACAAGTTCACTCGGTGATCTTTTCTATTTTTGGTAATGAGTCGGAAAAGAGCTTAACTAAGACTCATGACCTCTCAAATCCAATTTAACGAGTGTGAAAGGGACAAATCACTTGGCAATATTTTCATTTTTTAGACGAGTCGGAAAATATCTTAACTAAGACTCGTTTTGTTGTTCTAATCAACATGTAAAGGGGGAGGCCAAGGCTCTCATACCGGTCTTCTGTGGAAGGTCGGTATCTTACGGATAGCAAACAAAAGCTTGGGAAAACCCAAAGCTCTCCAAGTTGAGGAGGAGAAAGTGCTAACGGATTATATAGTCTCCGTGATGGTTCGAATAATGTCTCTTAATGGAAAAGAAATAGGTGGGGGTATGGGATGCCCCATCAAGTCATCCCATTCGAAGGGAACCTCGTCAGGACTTGGAGGGAGAGCATTCGGGGGAAGAATAAATCTCTCTCGTTCAGAAGAAGTAGGATTAGGAATGTTGATGACATGAATGAAGGTTGCATCTCCCTTTACAAGGAGAGTGGGATCGACCAGAGATTGCAATGGTATGACCCCCTCTTCAATTCTAGGTTGAAGAGGATGCATGAAAACAGGGATAGGGGACACATCACCCTCGACAATGAGGGTGGGGTCGGGAGAAGAAAGCACCATGTCGATCGAAGGAGGGACAGGGTGTGGGAAAACCACATATGTCTCAGAATATGATGGCCCCTTGGGAGAACTCCATGCTTCTGGTATCTTGGCAGTAGCCGGACACAAATGCGTAAGATGAATTCCTTCACAAGTCCTGCAAAGGAATTTAGGATTATGTCTGAGACATCTAGGCTTATCGATGCCTCCAGCGTCGTTTACAACGGATGGGGACATGCTCTCATCATGACTGGAAAAGGTAAGAGAGTCCTCTCCTATATGATAAATAGAGGTTGGAGATGTGACACGACTGTGATTTGGGGTGAATAGGATGGTGCCCCCAACATAATTGGCAGAGGTTGGGTGCAAGTTGTCAATATAATTTGTAGAAAATGTGGACCCATCTCCGACGTGACTGGATGAGGTTGGTGATGGAGCACCAGTATGAATGATAGTGACTGGTCTAGCGGTAGATTGTGGCATTTGATACCAAGGTCCGGGGAAATATTGGTTTTGAAACATTGCAGGCCAGGAAGGATCCTGGTGTACCCCCTCTCCCTTCCTAGAAAGGTGGCGGCTTACACCAAAATGGTCTAAATAGGTTTGGACGGGCATCATTACAAAGGTCTGCGAAGAGACTGAGGTAGGATAAGAATTATTCGAGTGATGATATATGTTTCCCCCTTGTGAAGGAGTCCTATAAAGAGGGTAGCCCGAACCATAAAATTGATTCTCCCCATGTGAGATACCTGGGGGTACTTGAGGACCTNGGGAAGGTTCCAACCTCCCATGGGGACATGACTCATATCATCCCCATGTGAGATACCTGGGGGTACTTGAGGACCTGTCATGGAAAAATTGTTCGAAGGAACTGACATGGTAGATGAAATATATACTTCTGGGGTGTAATAAGTAGAATAAGCACCCATCTGAGCACTAGCTCCTGGAAGAGCATAGCTAACATTGGATTCATAAGGGGGAAGGTTCCAACCTCCCATGGGGACATGACTCATATCAAACGAAGAAGTAGGCATCGGAGCCATGGTGCCCCCTAATCCAATGCTAGGATTCATATATGTGGGCCAGGAAGGGGATTTTATGGGTGAAGGCATATCAACAGAAAAATTACTAGAGACCCAAGGTGTGGACTAAATTTTGTAGTTTTGCATACCATTGTAAAAAGCGGAAGGATCCATCCCCATGAAATGAGTAGGCATCATGGGGTGGGTAGCAGTAAATGAGGGAGAAAAATAATGATCCAGGTGGATATCGGTGGCCACCCACCTTCTCCAACTGGCCCAAAACATGTTTCTGGCAATTTTGGTAATTTACTATTTTTAGCAGTTTTTAACTTCCGGGGCCATTTTGAGGCCCTAAACCATGTTTTTTGAGAAAAAGGGGAGCAACATGAATCATAGATGATGTTTCTCACCCAAAAGTTGTATTTCTCAGATATATCTTTCCAACGAGCTATCATACGCCTAAAACGGAGATCGTATGCAAAAGTTACGACCCCGAGAAGTTGATGCACCAACTTACCCAAACGGGGCCCGTGACTTTTGGCGCTTCATCTCCTAGGTTTAGGTTTTTTGGATGTCTAGGGTTTTTGGCATTCCTGATTATTATAAAAATGCCTTCAGAGCCTCATTGTAATCATCTTCTTGTGAATTCGAGTAGCCGTCACATCTCTTCTCAGAGATAAGCTGCCACCATTCTATCAAGTCTTTCACTCTGCATTTTACAGTCTTTGTACATTTATTTCATTAATAGAAATCGTGTATTACTGTATATCTGTAACTCTTTTTATATTTCCGCTATATCTTTGTTATATTGTTGTCTCTCTTGCAATATCTCTGAGTATTTCTGTGTTATATCTCCACTCTCATTTCGTGCCGAAAATAATCCGGATCAAATAAACTCCACTATCCATGATGATGAAACCCAAAAAAGACTCCTAAGGCGAACTAGTAGTCAAAGAGCATACCAATAATTCAAACAACCAATATGCATGCAAACGGGCTAAAGTGGTTGAGTGGCCTCTCTCGCTAAAGAAGGTATGTCTCGTCCAAGAGGGACCTAAGACTCCCTGCTAAATTTTGGAGGTAACATAATCAGTTATAGGGGTCCTCGTGGGCTTAAAAACCAGTCGGTTAGATTCCCCCGGAGAGGTAATCTTCCATAAAGGTTGTGTGTTTTTCGACCCCTATCTAATACAGGGTATAAGCAGAACAACCCCTGCAAGTAGCCTATGAGATACCTAAGTCAAGAAATTAATAAACCATTGTATAATCGATGCACATGTGAGCAGTCGTAAGTCTAGATTACCATATGGGCAGGGTAGCAAAGCCTAAAATCTTGAAATAACCGCCTCTCATAGAGGTATGGGTACTAGCAATATCCCCAAATACGAATAAATCCACAAAAATATCTCTGACGCTAGGCGAGTATTCGAGGCTTATCCTTTCAACTAAATTCGCGCAACCTCGTGATTAACTCTGGTGTGAGTGGAGCCTCCTGATCTTACCAATTATACAATGGACTTCTCAACTCCCTATCTCAGACACATATGTTGATTTAATTTCCTTGGAGAAGTTTACTCACAAAATCATATCCCAAGGCACTAAATCCTAGACTAGTTTGTGCACCCTAAAAATAAAATCGTGACTAATCAATTTTAGTTTAAAGCGTAAATTTTATTGGTCGTGATTACTCAAAAGGGTATGGAAGTAAAACTCATGATATTAGAATATGCAAGAAAATAAATATAAATATAATGCAAAGTCTAATTTTAACTTTTCAATGAATGATATGTGTATAAAAACAATGCAATTTTCAATTTCAACTCTGCAATTCATAAGTAAAATGAAATATTTCACTAAATGCACTAAGCTAGTGATAAAGATTTAGAAGGCAAAAATGCCAAGCAATGTAAAATGTCTATTTTTTGTATTTTCAATATATTAAAGAGAAAATGCATGGACTGAAAAGCAACTTGATATATAAATTCTATTGTGTATAAACAGAATGACTCAAGCAAAATACCAAGCAGCCAAGAAACAGCCCAAAGTTCAAGGACAAATTAAAAATGAAAAACGATGAGAAAGACTACGCCCAAAAATTCAACTCCAAATAGGTTTCTTGTCAACCCAGAGAAGCTCAACAGTCACTACAGAGACCTAATAAGGCTCAACAATCATCAAATCCCACCCAGCAATAAAAAACCCAAGCAAACAGGCAAGGAAAAGTGGTATACGCAACTGTTCATGAAAACAATGTGTATATACGCAGCTTGCAGTGAGACAGCACGCGTGTATACATGACTGTCAAGGAAAAAGGTGCGTACAAGCTTGAAAACAAGGCCAAGCAAGTCCAAAAGGCTGAAAAATCAGACCCAGGGTGAACATAACCTGTCAAGCAATGATATGACAAGAAGCATAAAGGAAAAAGAGCAATGCAAGGAGAAAAAGTACTTCAACCCTTAGAAAGAAGATCTCTCCCTAGTGGAGTCGCAAATTTTGTTACGAGGGAAAAACTCTCTATGGAAAGGGTAAACCACAACAGACAAGTATGACTACAGAAATCTACTCAATTCCAACATATGCTATATAAACCAATATGCTAGCGAGATAAGAAAGAAACCTACCTTGTTCCAATGTTTGATGATGTTCCACTGTTGAGTACTTTCACCCAAAGCTTTGTACCTGCAACAAGTTATCAACAAACAAGCAGAGCAATTATATAGTGATAACATAAGGGGGTTAGCACATTAGATAGCATAATCCATTAATAAACATTACAAATATGTCCATGGATAATAATCATATATTTGCACGATATCAATTGGACGGGAAAGGAGTATTTCTATTAATAAATGATCAGCAGAAGCGAAAACATTACAGACTTCCATGTCGGCACATTTCGAAACCATGAAACCAAGTTCCTTCCAACTGGGCCTCCACCACTTCAAACCTCCACCAAGGCAAGCTCATAGAAAAGAGACAATGAGGTTTTCTCAACAATAGGGAAAGAGCTTGGGGGCTAAACACTATGTTCAGACTTAAGGGACAAAGTGATGCAGACTCAATATGAAGTAATTTCTTCAGAGTAACTTTGCTCTCAAAGTTGAATGCTTTCTCCTCTTTTCCATAGCTGGGAATTGTGCTCTTATAGTCTTCAAAATGCAACTGAAGGGCCGAGTCGGAACGTTTCCAGTATATGGAAAGCCAAGTATCCGAGATCTACTATCGTGACATGGAAACCTGACTTCATTTTTGTATTTTTTGGCACAAATCCCAATGTACGTGGGCTATAGTGGAGCAGCCTGTGTATACGCATGTTGTATAGTAGATAGGGTGCGTATATGTGGAAAAATATGTATTTTTATCTCTGGATTCATCAAAAAGTGATGACAAGTCTGCATAGGGAAATGGAAAAAGGCCCTCTGTACAAGATAACAATGGTGAGGCAAATATTGCTATCACAGTTGTTGAAGAAGCTCAATGTTCCATTGGAAAAGTGTAGTGGAAGCCTCAAAATGTGGTGTAGAATCCTCCCAAGACAAGAAAGGTCTAACATCTAGCCTCCAAATGTGGAACAACTTCGTAGAAAGAGTGAGAAGACCCTCCAAAGTTGTATCTCTCCTAAAATAAAGGTCATAAGCCCATAAAAGATGCCTCCAAGGTGTTAGAAAAACAGGATTGCGGAGCAATAAAATAAAACAAATGTGGAAATAAAACACAGAAGATACACAATACAATAGAGACACATATATACATGGTTCACCCAGTGTGGGCTACATCCACCAGATAAATTTCCAAGTCCTTCCTTTATTATTATCTAGAAAATGAAGGGATACAACCTACAACAGACCCATTGTAACTTCCTCTTCTTTCTCTCACGGTCTCCTCTCTCAGAATACAATATTCGCCATGATTCATAGCCGCAATACATTTCCCTCATAAAAGAGGGTTTCCTTCTAGGGAAAAAAAACCTTAAGATGACTTCTACCATCAGATCTGCAACCTTATAATGAATGATCCATATTTAGTAGGAAATTAAAATATACATTTACAAGAAAATTTTTCCTTCGGGGGCTTTTCCCCCGAACACCCGCTTACCTCGAACCCCGCAAAGGGGGTAACCCCCCTCTGCACTCCCTTGTGTGGAGGAGTGTACTTTATTTAGGCGTGTAAAGTCTTCATGGGGTATAAACACAGCTGAAAAACAAAGACCTATGAATCAAGAATATAATCAGGCTCCACAACCAACAATCTCCCACTTGGAGATTGATCTCAACAACTCCACCGTTGTTTTATCTCTTGGAATATGATCTTTCTTGGACCTGGAAAATTTTTCATCTTCATTTTCATGCTTGAAGACCAACTGAAACTGAGCATGAACTCGGTTTCACCCTGGTTATTCCCTTAGCTAACATGTTTGAAGGATTTTGGCTAGTGTGTATTTTTTCCAACTTCAAATGTCCATCTTCCAAGACAGATCGTATAAAATGGTACCTAAGTTGTATGTTCTTAGTCTTCGAATGGAAGGCTGATTTCTTTGCAAGATGAATGGCACTCTCACAGTCACAGTACAACTTGTTATTCTCATGCTTCTTTCCCAATTCCTCCATAAACCTCTGTAACCAAATCATCTCTTTACTAACCTTTGTAGCAACAACATACTTTGCCTCTGTTGTTGAAAGTGCAACAGCCTTTTGCATTTCCAAAATCCAATGTAAATTTGTTCCACCTATAGTAAAAACATAGCATGTGGTGCTCCTCCTGCTATATTTATCCCCTGCCATATTTGAATCAACATATCCCTATAGAACAGTGTCTGAACCTCCAAAAATAATGCATGAGTAGCAGTACTTCTCAAGTACCTGAGAATCCACTTTACTTCCTCCCAATGTTCTTTACCTCGATTGTTCATATACCTGCTCACAACTCCCACTGCATGTGCAATATCTGGTCTTGTGAAAACCAT